>PVIC010001658.1:61740-88140 GCA_004025085.1 Thryonomys swinderianus | reverse complement strand
GCTCAGTGGTTCCGGCGCCTGCCTCGCAAGCGTAAGGACCTGAGTTCGATCCCCAGTTACCACATATAATGCTGGGCGTGGTGGCTCACGCCTGTAATCCCAGCACTCGGGAGGCAGAGACAGGAGGATTGCTGAGTTCACGGCGGCTTGCCTGGGCACCATAGTGAGCTCAGGGCCAGCCTGAACTACAAAGCAAGACCCTGTCTCCAAAAAGCAAAAAAAAAAAGCGAGACCCTGTCTCAAAAACACCAAAAAAAAAAAAGAAGAACGTGTAGCAATATTAGAATTGAATGTGGACTCTCCCCAATCACAGAGACAACTCAACAGCAACACTGGGCGAGTTAAAGCACATCCTAAACCCAGCTGAAAGAGAAGTACAACAACCACACGATTCACACCAGACATCCCGGAAGGATACATAGACAGACCCCAGGCCCAGCAGTTGGAAAGGGTGCCGTGCACAGAACCTGGACACTGGCTAGCCAGACTGGCCTGTGTTGCACAAATTGCTCCCTGGTTCCAGAATCAGGTCAAAGGCTCTTGGCCCAAAGGCTCCCAAGTGGCCAGGCAAGAAACTTCAGGAGGACTCTAGCCTCCCTCCAAGGAGCAGAAACCCTGAGGCTATGAGAACACAGGGTCCAGGATCATGCCCCCCACTGAAGGCCTCTTGACTGCATTCCAGGTGTCCTCCTATCCAGCTGCCCAACTGCCCAGGCTGGACATGTGACATCAGCGGCTTGGCCTGCAGTGGGGCTGGGGGAAAAGGTCTCCCTCTCTGGCTCCCCACTTGGCAACTCAGGCCACCACCCTGCCAGTCCGATCTTGGCAAAAGAGGCCCAGCCTAGCTCACTGAACACACAGGGCAGCCCATGGGGGTTACACTTCAACTTCACAGTTGAAGAGCTTTATAAATTGAGACAAATCCACCAGGGTCAGGCAAGCTGGGCGACACTTACTGCATACATGGATGTTAAAAAAAAAAAAAATCACAGTTTTGATAGTTCTGCAAAAAAAAACTTTGCAAATTTACAACAAAACTGTCAAGTAATTAAGGCACGGCGCTTCACACATGAACCTAAACTGCTAATTAAAATCCCCTCGCTTAATTGACTACATTTGCATATCATTCAACTTGGGAGTATGATTTCTTTAATGGTTTGGGCAACACTGTTGTAGTGCCAGGAAGCAGGACACAGCAGGTGAGAAAAGCAAAGGCCCAGCCAAGGACACCAAGCACAAGGTGCCAGCCCTTTGGTGTGCATCCCTATCTCCTGCTGGCCCCTGCAGATACCATGGGAAGAAGCAGAGGACATCTAAGAAACACTCTACCAGTCACATTCTGGGCACTGTCCACCCTGACCCATGCCCACCCAGTGCACAGGATGCACCATCAAGGCCCAACTGGGAGACAGAACAGAGGGACACCAGGACCTCCTACAGCCAGAAAACCCACTGTGTCCCAGCTCAGTAACATCATAGGTACCTCACTCAGTTCTGCAGGTCTGGGGCAATAAGGAAACCTGTGCCTGCACACAGCTTTCCACAGCTCAGCCCCTTCCCAGAGTCCAGACATGCAACACCTCCAACAAAGACAAGCCCCGGCCCAGCGGGTCTGGGTCTGTCACTAGTGACGATGAACTTCAACTCAACCCACCCATGAGTCAGTTACAGGTTCACTCATGCCTGTCACAGAAAAAGAACTTCGGAATGTGGCAGTGAGAAGCATAAAGAGAATTATCAGGTAGAATTAAATAAAGTACACACTCAAAACAGTACAGTCCCAGAGTAGGGGGACACACTGTGGTCTGGGACTGGAGGTTTTGGCATGGAATTAGGGGTCCTCAACATGGGTGAGTGGAATGTACTGTACTACAGTCTAGCAGGCTACCCACCAGCAGGCTGCTAACTATACAAACCACGTGCGTGTGTGAGTGCAGAGACAGGCTGCACACTTAGCAGTGGTGCCTCCTTGGGGATGGAGATCTGCAAGTGGGAGGCCTAGCCTCAAGTCTTGGGTGAAAAGCACTCGTCCAATTTATACTACCTTTAAAACCCTTAGGAATGTTTTTAGTCAGGCATGGTGGCACAGGCTTATAATCCCAGGACTCAAGAGGCTGAGGTAGGAGGAACAGCCTGATCTACCTAGAGAGTTCAAGCCCAGTCTTAACTAATATCAAGACCCTGTCTCAAAACAAAAACAAGAAAAGAAATTTGGAATTTTATAGAGAAGAAAAAGGTACTGTAACTTTGGTTAACTGTATGTCCTAAAGCTGCAGCTTTTCTTAAAAGTACAAATTTTTGGTCTCATTTTTATCTACCTTTATTTCTTCTATTTCACTCCCACTTCCCAAGAGGAAGCCTTGAAGCTGATGCCATGGACACAGCATGCCTACCGGGCAGCAGGACTGGATCGGGTAGAGAAGGATGCTCTCTGCCCCAGGTGCACAAGCAGTCCCAGGCATCCAGGACAGTGCCAACACTGTTACAACTGGCCTCATCTAGGTACCACAGAGGTCCGAGAAGGCATCAAGATGGGTTGGCACAGGCATCACCAGGAAGAAAGCAAAGGAACAAACACTTCCCAAGAAAGATCTGCACTTGCCAAGGGACAAAGCCTAGTCAGTTCCCACAGGGCCCTCCTGGAGCCACCAGAGAAGGTGGGCCCCAGATACTCCTTGGGCTGCCCTCTCTGCACAGCAGCCACACCAGGCAGATCCACATGGGTGGCTATGACATATCACCAGTGGAAAAGCCCATAGTGCCACCACATACAAGGGCAGCAGTGAACTCTCCCCATATGTGACAACACCCGTCTCTCCAACATCCCATCAACATCTGTGAGCCACACGGCCACCTTCTGCTAGTCAGGTTTCAAGGACAAGGTCCAGAGAACATGTTCAGCATCTAGCAGCCTCACCTATACCTCAAGGGGGATACCCTCGAGGGGTATGAGGGACCAAATCAGCCCTGCTACTTTAAAAGAGATACCAACAACTTCTGTTTATAGACAAAGACGCACATCCCATAAAAAAATCAAAGACCTTTGTTCCCAAATTTCAGTGCAGGGCCCAGACTCTGCCAGCTGCTGTCCATGCACCTGGCATCCTCAACATCTGGACTGGTGGCTCCCAGCACATGGCACCCAGGCAGTGCAGGCTGAAAGGGTCTGCAGGGTGACAGCCAGCCACCTCTTGCTCCCATTACTTAGAGACTAACTTGTGGGCAGCGGGCACTATAATTAGCAAGAGCACCTGACTTTGCTGGCAAAGGCTTTCCTCCCAAGCACAGAAACAAGTGGCTAGCAGTGGCAGGTAGCAGTAGGCACAGACCCACAGCTTTGAGCAGAGAGCACCCAAGAGGCTAGGACAGTGAAGTGGAGCCAGTGTCACACCTGAGCCCACTGCTCCCCACCTGAACCAGCCAGCCATCCTGGGCTGATCACCTCACATATGCTATCTCCCAACCACCACCCCATCTAGGCTCAGGGTTGTTGGGAAGGGGAAGGACTTCACCAGAGCCCATCCATCTGAGAGTGTCCACGAATATTCTCACCCACTCCAGGCCTGGCATGAACCCAGCTCTGAAAACCCAAGGGGCAGCAAGAGTGACTGACCCTCTGACTAGCACAGCATCTCCCTTCTTTGGGCTTCCCCACCATCCAGGCATATTTCCCTGCATTTCCAGCAATACAGAGGGAGCTACAGGAAGCTATTCCCAACAAGAGCTGCAACTTTTAAAGCAACCAGCGGATGTTGTGGCAGAAGCTGCAGCAGAGCAGAACCCCAGCCAGGGAAGAATATCTGTGCACGCAGCCACAGCCAAGGGTAACATTCTACAGCCTTCTGAGCACCCAAGGTGGGCCCAGGCTGGAGGCATCCTGAGTCTCCTCAGATGAGCCTCTGTCCAAAGCCCAAGATGAACAAGAAGGCGCCTCAGAAAATCTGACTCCACTCCTGAAAGCACCTATTTCCCCTGCTCCAGCGTGGAGAGCTGCTGCCAACAGGCCTCACCAAGCTGCAACTGTGCACCTCCACTGTGTCACTCAACAAGTATTTATTCTAGTCCTGGAAGTCGAGACCCAGCTGTGACCAAGCGGCCCCCAGCCCCAAGAGACCAACAGCAAACCACAAGGAGGGCCTCCAGGGACAGCCGCACAGGGCTCCCAATCGGGACAGCTGGGCAGGCCCGCCCGCTAGCAGGTGTGTGGCCACAGTCACTTCTCAGCCTCTCTCACTGTTACTTAAGTCACAGTGTTCTCTGAATCTTTGCAAGCCAAATTGGTAAACTCTAAGAAGATGAACACGCCAAACACCAAGACAGAGCTCTGATTGTGTCCAAGACCATAACAACAACAGGAGGATGATCACAAAGTGGGCATTTTAAGCAAACGCTCAAGAATGCAAGACGGCCAGGTACACCCTTGTACAGGCCACAGACAATGTGTTTGGTCTGCTCTAGTCTCTTCCACAATCTCACTTAAAATCTGCTTGCCTTACCAGGCATGTTGAGCCCCACCTACATAGCTCAGGGAGACCCTGACTTAAAAAATGAAAGAAGAATTGCCGGGCGTGGTGGCTCACACCTGTCATCCCAGCACTCGGGAGGCAGAGACAGGAGGATTGCTGAGTTCAAGGTTTGCCTGGGCTATATAGTGAGCTCAGGGCCAGCCTGAACTACAAAGCGAGACCCTGTCTCAAAAAACAAAAAAAAAAAAAAAAGAAAAAAGAAAAACGAGAGTGAGGGATGTATCTCAGCGCAAAGGCCCTGTGTTCAAACCTTAGTGCTGGGGACAGCACCTGAATCTTTGTCCATTTTAGAAAAGCAGCAGGCACCATAGAACCACTGCACAGGCTCAGGAAACTGAGGCTTCACTCAGTCTTCTCTTGCACGCACAAAAGCAGTACTAAGCACAATCCCTCACAACACCCACCCCCAGGCCACACAGGTGCTTTCTGAGATGACCCACACAATAACCTCAACACACAGCAAGGTGGCTCATTCCTCATCTGGTCCAGGAGGGACCAGCCTCCGAGAGGTCGGGAAAGAAGGTAGGGCTGACTCCGCTGGGCTGCTGCAGATGAGGTGGCTGCACAGGACCCCAAGGACATCACCTGGGATGAAGAAGATCCTGACCAAACCTACCCCAACCATGCAGCAGGCAGAAAGTCAGAGCACTGCAGACCACGGCCCCACCCAATGATCCCGACCTGGACAATGACTGGCCCCATGTTCCCTTCCCAGGTGGTAACCAGCAGCCAGAAACAGAACTTCCTCCTGCAGCTCTCCCAAGTCTCCAGCCTCTGTATTTTTACTCAAAACAAAGAAACTTTTAAAAAACATTTCAGTTGAAACTTGCATAATTCTTCCAGTGGAGAAATTCTCCCTCAGCTTTCGCAATCCTTAGAAAGAGATGCATTATTGCCACAGAGTCCGGCCGCCAGCCACGGACACCTCCTGCCAGACAGCCACAGAGCGCGCCCCGGAACCACCGCCTCCTCCTTGGCCCTGCGGGCAGCGTCGTAGCTCAGACCTGGGCTGGGGCGCCCCCCATGCCTGGCTCCAGGGCGGGGCTCGGCTCACACTTAACCCAGACTTCCTCACACTCAACATCCTGTCTGCCCTTACAAGACATCTCAGACAGACATTACACAAACCGGCTGGAGGGGAGGTTGAGAAACAAGACGCCACAGTCAATGATCTTACTCTCTGAAGCTCCACACTGCCCAAGGGATGCCAGGGAGGCAGCAGGGTGTAGAAATGAAGGCTGCTCAACAATCCTGCTGCCCCTACAAGATGAGAGACCAACATCCACTGCTAGAAAAATGCAGACTAGCAGGCCAGACAAAGAGAAGAGCCAAAAGACTGTACCTAGAGAATGACCTACATGAGGCTCTGCTCCCCATGGAAGCAGACTGAGATCACTGGAGGAGTGGGCAAGTCAGGGTGCACACCATGCCCCCCACACTCTCCTCTTATGAGACACAACTGGATCAGTGTATAAGCTCAGCCACTGTTCCCTCTTCGAGATGACCCTGATGGCCTTTGTTCTGGAGCCCTCCATGCTGCGGGGGCTCCCTGTCCAGAGGCCTGCCCTCTTAGCACAAACGGAACTCCAGCTCCTCTACCAAGCACCTAGGGAAGTCACCACTTAACCCCAGAAAGCCCAGCAAAACAGTACAGTAAATACTCTTAGGAAAAAAGCCAAGGGACCACGGGCAAGTGAACCCTAGAAGTGCCATCCAGACCCAGAGCAGCCAGGTGAGTACAGCCCCAAGGTGGCACACAGAGCAGCAAGAGATAGAGGGGTCCCAGCGCCCCATGCCATGTCTCACTCTCTTGCTTCAGCTTAAAAGCAAGGCCCAGATCATGGAAAGCTCCCCAGTCCCGTATCCCAACCAACCCTTGCACCTGGAAATAGCTGCCATCCCCAAACCCACCTTAGAGGACTTGGTGCCCACTAAGAGTGACCCCCTGCCAGGTATATGCCTGCACTGGGTCAGGAAAGTCTTCAAAGGGTACATCCAACAACCCACGCCATGTCACCACAGGAACAGCAACTCCATAGAAGAGAGAACCCCCAAGAACCAGGCCCTGCAAGACAGGTACGGTCATCATAGACTAACCAGATGCCTCAGCCAGGAGGAGGCTCAGACCACAAGTGGCTATGGCCAGAGGCCATGCAGCACCTCATTGCCGGCCTAGCAGAGCAGCCCTAAGTTAGCAGCAAGACTTCCTATGAGACAGAGCCATGTGCCAGGCAGCAGGCCAAAAATGGCAGTGCACACCACCACTACTCATGTCCCTTTCAGACAGACAACAAACCTGTGCCGACAGAGAGATGGTGCATGAAGCCCAGCAGCTCTGAGACAGCCTGAGAGGAAGGGAGAGACCAGCCCAGGCATAAAACAAGAGAAGGGAATGCCTAGCTCAAAGCGCCCATCTACCTTCAGCCCACCTGTGACACCTAAAACACAACACCATGAAACTCCAGGCAGAATGGCTCAGCAAGCCATGGACAGCAGCCCACAGGTCTTCCAAGTGACTCGGTGAGGCTGGACAGCCTAGGGTCCTCTCCACTACACCTGCAGCAAACCAGGCCTGGCAGCACCAGACACACAATTCCTCTCTTCCATGATATCAGGAGATGTCGCCAAGTGAGACCACCAGCTTCCACATGGTCACAGCATGGCTGACACACTAAGGCATGAGGCACAGCCACCTGCATAAAGCTTTCAGACTCAAGGCCAGCACCCCAGTGCAAGTTGGCCAAGGCCAGGAACACAAGCCAACCCCAGCCAAGCCACCATGAGGCAGGGCAAAGGTAGCCAGAGCATCAGAAACCCAGGAAAAGCACCCATCTATCTCTCCGCCATGGCTGCAGAGAAGCACAGTCCTATCCCACTGTGCCAGGAGACCTGGCTGCCTCCACAGAGCCTGAAGGCCTCCAGCTCTGGTTCCTTCAGCTGGCTTGCCAGAACATCATCCCTGCAGAGTTCCAGTGCACGATGTGTGCCTCCTGTCTCCTCCTCAGATCAGAAATATGAAAGTAAACAACAAAGGAAATGAAGAAATCAAAACACATTCTGTGAATCTGAGGCAAGAAGAAGGGGAGGAGCCAAGGGCAGCAACAATGAGGCACCCAGGCCATCCTCCAGGGCCACCATGGGCCCACACCCACTGCAACTGGCACCATTTCCCACATGGCATCCTCAAGTGGCCACAGATGAGTCCTTGGCTGCCACCAGGGGATGCACAGGAGACCACACAGCCACTACCCCAAAATGCAGGGGCCCTAGATGAGCCAGAGGCAGAGCTAGAGCACCCAGACTGGGATACCCCATGAGGACAGAGTCCTCCAAATCCCTCGTCACAAAAGCACTCAGAGGGTGTCAAAAGTGCAGGCCCACAGGCCAAGGCTGCCACTGCTGGGGCAGGGCTGCTGCTCTGGCTGAGACCCCAATCACTTTCACGTCTTTGTCACATTTGAGGAGCTTCTCCTACATCAGAAACGAGGCAACATACCCTTGCTGAGAGTACCCACCGCAAAGGCCTGAGCCAGCAGAGCCTGTCATGACCTCATCCCTGTGAAAGGGTTCAGGGCACCATTTGGCCTTCTACACCAGCAGGGCTCACCCTTCCTTGAGCCACAGACACTCATATCCAGAACCACAGGGCCTACTGCAAGGCAGGAGGAAGGCGATGGCATCTGGGACAAAAAGGCCCTGGAAAGACCCAACAGAAAGCCCACGATACCCACATGACCCAGAGTCAACAAAAACAAACACAGACATACCCTGCTCCATCCAGAGCCTCACACTCCTCTGGAGACCAGCCACTGGGCCTTGGCCAGACAACCAGCTCCAGGATCTGCCTAGCCTAGCCCCATCCCCAAGCACATGGCAAAGGTATGGGTGTGCCAGGCCAAAATGACCTCCAGGCACAGGGACCACATCAGCCTAGCCACAGCTAACTCCCATCTGATATGAAGGCACACTAGTCAGCAGGACTCCTCTGCAGCCTCTCTCACCCAGGGGACTGCAAGCGGCTGCACCTGGGCACTGGCCTGGCCGGCACAAGATGCCAGGGAACACACAGGCGCACATGCACACCCACACTCACAGCCCCCCACTGAGCGGAGGCAACAGTCCCTCTTCACAGCCCCTCCCCCATAGCTCTGACACTCCGCTGGAGGGGCGCCCAGAGAAAACCGGGCTGCAGCATCTATTCACAGATTTAGAAAAAAAGTTTGATGCAATAGCTGAATTAATTAGGCCTCCCAAGAATAGCTGAGCCAATGCAGCATTCTGCGTGTGCAATTTAATAAGCCTGGATATGTAAAAGAAAAGTTACAAACGTTGGGGGCATGTGCAGCAGAAAGTTCCTGTGGACTCCAGGGAACAAGTTCCACATCTGGTGACCCTACAGATGCCCAGGCCGGATCCCACTGTCTCAATGCAAACAACAATGCCTGGGCAGCAGCCCTCCACACCCAGCCCTTCTGCGTGGCAGAGAGAAAGAGAAGAAAACGGACAATCCCACACCAATATGCATATCAGCAGCAGCTCCAAAACTCAGGACCTGGGGCCCTGATCAGGCCCAACAGCTCTGACCCTAAATGGGAGAGGCTGAGGGAGTCTGGAAAACAGGACTGGAGTCTCCAAGTCCCAGCCTCCACCACTACAGCTTGGATACTTTTGTGTCTGTCCCAAAACTTGAAGGTACAAAACAGGGAAAATGGCAAACCAAATCGGGCTATAAGCCAGGAGCCAAGGCCAGGCACCCCACTGCCTGCAGTCTAAGATGCTTCTGGGGTGACAGCAACCACCCTCACTCCAACCACATCTGGACAGGGGCCCTCTGGAGACCTGGACCTCAGAACTGCAGCCCGGGTCTGATCAACCTCACTTTCTGGAGCTTAGAGTTGCCCTCTCCCTGACCAGACAAGGCCCAGCGTACTAGGCAGTGGGCATGGGACCCAGGAGGTTCATTCCACTCACCAGACCTCCCTCCACCTCCACTGAAGCTCAGCCTGGGGACAAGCCCATTAGGCAGGATGTTTTCCTACCAATACAGACGCTGATGTTTTGTCATCAGCAAAACAAAACAACCCCTGAAACATGGAGTAAGGCAGAAGCACGCGTCCCAGCTTCAAACGACTAGAGCCCAGCCACCCAGAAGGACCCACATGGTCAGCACAGCCATTAGAGCCATAGGTATGGGGCACTCACCCGGGGCACCCGCCGCTTGTACTTGTTGCCATAATCAAACTTCTCTTTCACATCATCAAGGCAGCGGCCGAGGCGGGCCTGCTCCTCCTTGCCCGTGTAGTCCTGGCTCAGCAGAATGTAAGCCCGCCAGTTGGCTGAGTCGAAGCCCCAGTGGCAGGTCCGGTTCTCCAAGGCCTTATGCGAATGCACCACGAACTTGTGCGGCGGGTACATGAGGCGGCAATCGAGGCACTGGATACAGGCTGCGCTGGGGCTGCTGTACAGCTCGGGCACCAGCAGCCCCTTACACTTGCCGAAGCACTCGTGGTACACGCGGACGCTACGCTCGCTGAGCTCCAGGCCCAGAGCCAGGCTGGCGGCCAGTTCCTTCTTGCAAGGCGGCGGGTAGGCGCCACCATAGAGCAGCGCGTTGCACAGGCGCTCGGCGTCCGTCTTGGTGATGAGCCCGCACGAGGGCGCGGAGAAGGGCAGGATGCCCATGACTTTGAGGATCTCCAACTGGTCAGCCGTGCAGCGCGAACAGTAGATGTGCAGCTCGTCGCACACCGAGTTGATCTGCTGCAGCGAGAAGTCGCGCAACACCGAGTTGAGGATCTGCGGCAGGCACAAGCGCTTCTCACCGCCCACCACGAAGCACGAGATGGTCTCGCCCTCCAGCACGGTCTCGCAGCGCTCGGTGGAGCGGTCGGACGGCATGAAGAAGGGCCCGGGAAGCACCGGGGGCGGCGGCTGGATGGCAGGCAGGTGCAGCACAGGCGGAGGCTCGGTGGCCGCGGGAACCGGCGCCGGCACCGAGGCCGCGCCCGCATCCTTGGCGCTCTCCTTCTTGTAGGCCTCTTGCGCCCAGCGCGCCGAAAAGGCGGCCGGGCCGCCCAGGGAGCTCATGGAGCTCAGGTGGAACTGCTCCAGCGTCTTCTGCAGCCCCGGGTGAGGCTGAAAGCCGCCACGGCCGCCCGCTGCCCCCTCCATGGCGCGATCAGGCTCCCCGGGCCGCTCCCGCTCCCGTGCGCCCGGGCCCCCGCGGCCCCCGCCGCCGCCTCGCGCGCCCCGGCGGCGCCCGCGGCCCCGGCCCCGGCCGGCCCCCACCGCCGGCTCCCGGCCGATCACGGCCGCGGCCTCGGCCTCGCCCGGGGGCCCGAAGGCGAAGGCGGGCGGGGCGAAGGGGTCCCGCCGCTGGAGCCCGCCGCCGCCCGGGCCCGGCGCCACATCCACGCGCCCCGCGCCGCGCCCGCCGCCTCCCGGGCCCCCCGCGCGCCCCCCGCGCGCCCCCCGGGCTCTAGGCGCGGGGCATGCCCCGGCGCGCGCCGCCAACGCCAACGCCAACGCTCGCGGGCCCGGGGCTCGCGGGGGGCGCGCGGGCAGGTGCCGGCGCCGCGAGGCTCGAATCGCCGCGGCGGCCGAGGCCGAGGGCCCCGGGAGGAGCGGGGACGCGGGCGCGGGGCCCGCCGGGCCGTCCTCGCGCGGCGCGCCGCCGCCGCCGCCGCCCCGCTCCTCCCACCGCGCGGCGCCTGCCCGGCTCGTCCCGGCGGCGCTGGCCGGCCGCGTCGCGCCCGCGCCGGCCACCAGCCGCCTGGCCGCCCGGTTGGCCGCCCTCCCGGCTCCCACCCGCCCGCCGGCCCGCGCACGCGGCTCCCGGGGCAGCGGAGGAGCCTCTGGCCCGCGGCTTCAGAGCGCGGCGGCAGCGCGGGGCTCGGCGCGTTCGACAAACATCCTCCCGGCGGCTCGCTCCGGCTCGGACTGAGCGCCCGGCGCTGAGCTCACGCCGCCGCGCGCCGCCCCGCCCCGCGCCACGGCCCCGCCCCGCGCCACGGCCCCGCCCCCCGCGCTGTTTGTTGCCGTGCGTCCGCCTCAACCGGATCGCTAGCCAAGAATGTGACCCGCTTGGGGCCGGCTCTTCCAGGAACGCGCGCGCTCCCCTGCCCGGCCTAGCTCGCTCGGCCTCACTCGGCTTTCCCCCGCCAAGACTCGGTCACATTCGGCCCCGTCCGCCCGTTCCTCGGCTCCGCTCGACTCCGTTCGGGCCCGCCCGCTGCGAGCTCGGGTCCGCTCGGGCTCCTTCGTTCCCCGCTCGGCGCCCCTCGGCCCCACCCTCCGTAGGCCGCTGGCGGCGGCGGCGGCGGAGGCGGCGGCGACGGAGGCGGCGGCGGCGGCGGCGGCGGCGGCGGCGGAGGCGGCGGCGGCGGCGGCGGCAGTGGGGTAGAGGGGCCCCTTCCGGCCGAGCCCGCTTCCTGCGCGGTTGGGAAGGTCCCTTTTTCGCCGCGCCGAGACCCCGAACCCACATTTCGCCCACCACAACCGCAGACCCTCTGAGGGGTTGGTTGCCAGGAACGGGTCTTCGCGGATTCCACTGCGTGTCTCCCGGGCCCGCTTAATGGGAACACCACGAGACATGCACCAGGCTCCCGCACGACAGCGACTCCACGAGATTTGCCCCGGGTCCCCCCCCACATGACTGGGACCCCAGGAGACACGGCCCAAGGTCTCCAGGCAACAGTGTCGTCCCAGAACACATCCAGGGTTTTCATACCTTGGGGATGCTTGCCACTCAATACCAGGGCTCCACATACAAGGTCACCACACACGGTGTCACCCGAGGCAATAAAGAATCCTACACATTTAAGATTGCAGCACCAGGGACATCACAGCGTGACTGGGTACAGCAGACGCACTTGGGGCACAACCTGGTCGCCCCACCTCACCCCATGATAGCAGGGAGCACAGACTACTTGTGACCCTGTGGTCCTGGCCCCGCAGCCCATGGTGATGCTGCCTGCAGTCCCAGGGCAGGACCTTCTAGGCTCCACTGGGCAGGGCCTTGGGACATGGACCTTCTTCGTACAGGGAGCTGTGCCTTGAGCCCCCACTGGCTGGTTGCTACCAGGGCCAGCGTCAGGAACTCAGCCCTGGGGTATGGCAGGCCAGCAACTGGTATGATGCTTAACCTGCCGCCTACAGGGCTGGGGGCTGCCTATGCATCTGTCCATGAGCACCCAGGTCGTGGCTAGAATGAGACAATGAGACACATGTTCCTTTCACATTCTGACTGGAACATGGGAGAGAGGCAACAGTGTGCCAGTATGGCCGGAAGAGGGAACAACAAGCCACAGAGGGCTGGAGAGGGGGCTCCAAATCAGGAGGACAGCTTTAGCCACATTCAAGCCAAGACCAAGGGACAGTCCAGTCGAGCAGGATAGTGGACAGTTTTACCTGCTGGCCTCTGAGCTGGAAGAAGTCCTTGTACATTTCCTGCCATAGAGGTGACCTTCAATGTGTGACCTGCTGATCCTCACCTCTTCGGGGAAACTGGAATGGGATCCAACCCTGGGAGTCCACTCTGGCACGACTGAGCAGGCTGTGTTGCCCTGCAGTAGGCACGGATGAGGCACCCAAGGCCTGCGTGTGACCCAGAAGCAGGACATGCCATTCTGAAAACCAGCTTGCTCTCCCTTTGATATGTGGGGCCATCGCAAGTCCTGTCCCTGGGTCTTCCAGTCCCCTAGGGGACTCCTTGTCATCATGAGCCCTGCACCCAATTCACCCTACTGGCTCCAATATCAGGCATTCTTCAGCATGAAGTAACTTGATCTGTGGTACCAGGGATTGAACTTCATCATGAAATAACTGGAAAAGATTTCCTTAAAAGTTTTCTGGGGTTTTTTGAGACAGGGTCTCTCTCACTTTGTAGTTCAGGTTGGCCCTGAGCTCACTATGTAGCCCAGGCAAACCTTGAACTCAGCAATCCTCCTGCCTCTGCCTCCCAAATGCTGGGATTACAGGCGTGAGCCACCACAACCCACTTTGCGGTATATGGTACTGTTTGCTGGTGGGCATGAGTCACCACACCCAGTATTGTGTCGTTACCAGGCATTGAACCAGGGATTTTGAGTTTACTAGGCAGTCATCAGAAACTCTGAGTGAAATCTCCAGCCCAACCTTCCTTAAAAGGTTTTAATAACAAAGAAAATTGGGTCCAATGGCCCATACCTATAATCCTGGTTGCTCTGGAGGCTGAGGCAGAACAAAAAGCTCAAGGCTAGCTGGGACAATTTAGTGCAAACGTGTCAAAAACAAAAGGCATGCTGGGTTTGATGGCTCACACCTGTAATCCCAGCACTCAGGAGGCAGAGGCAGGACAATTACTATGTTCAAAGCTTGCCTGGGCTGCATAGTGAGCACAAAGCCAGCCTGAACAACAAAGCAAGACCCTGTCTAAAAATTAAGAAATAACAAAAAGAATAGGCCGGGGATTTAGCTCAGTGGCTCCAACACTTGCCTTGCAAGTACAAGGTCTTGAGTTTGATCTCTGCTACCAAATCTAAAAATTAAAGGAGGTCCAGGACACTTCATCTGCCTGCAAATGCAAGGTCCTGAGTTCAATCCCTGGTACCACAAAAAGGAAAAAAAAATGAAAAGGGTGTTATTCAGTGGTAGAATACCCCAGGATTGATCCCAGTACAATTTTTTAAAAAGGAAACAGACTTAGAGATGGTTTTTGGTTGGATTGCCTGGGTTTTTTGAGATAGCATCTCTCTATACAGCCTAGGCTAGACTCAAATTCATGATCTTCTGGCCTCAGCCTCCCATGTGCTGGGATTACAAACATACACTACCACCCTGACTTGGAAGATGGTTTTGACAGCCCACGTTTAGACAGCAAAAAAGTTAGTATTGCAATGGAGTCTCTTCCATCCAGATGTGAATTGCACACAGTTGAGCAAATCATAATCCCAAAAAGATGCTGGCGAGCTACAGCACTGCTGCACAAGTCTCCAGTCAGTGAAGAGCTCCTCACACTGAGCACCCACCTAGCTGGGTAGTGCCCACTTAGAAGCTCCACCTGCTCTGGGCCTCAGGCTAGACCAGCACTTAGCCCAAGTTGCAAGACACACATGGAACAAGGTGAGAGAGCCAGGCCTGAGTGGGCAGGCAGGAGGATGAAGGCCCTGGTCACAGGACAGTATCAGGAGAGGCCAGGCAGGACCAGACCCCCTGAGATGCAGGGAGGGCCTCCAGCTGGCCTCTAAAGCTGCTCCCATCCTCAGCAGACTCTGAATCCTCCTACCCAGAGATGTTGGCATCTCCAGGTAGCCATGACAGGGCTCTGCTTTCTCCCATCTATGGCCCTTCCTGTCTCCCCAGTTACCCACTGGAGCAGGCCACCATGCTGGTAGGAGGAGTGTAGCCCTCTTGGACAGGAACGTTGGGAGTGGTTGGAGCGCAGTGCACAGGCAGAGGCAGAGAACCCGCTGGCCCAAGCCCTTCTGGCTCTCCCCTGCATCCCTGGCACATCATGGGCTTGGGCAGCTGCAGCACACACTTGTCAGTGTATTATGGCCAGTGTGGGAATGACACCCACCAGTCTAGAGTGAGACATCAACCAGACCTGGCTTGACAGGAGCAGAGCCATTGGGGTCCTGAGAGGCTCCAGGTGGCTAGAGCGCTGGTCTCAGCCTGGAGGCCTACAGCCTAGAGCCAGTAACTAGGAGATGGGGGAGAGTACTCCAGGACTAGAGAGGGGGTCTTCTAGAGGCTGCCAGGGAGAGAGAGCCCCACACTTTAGGAGAGCATGGGCCCTAGCCAGGAAGTACTCTGTGAGGCTCAAGCTGCCAGGCCAACAGACACATTCCCATCATAGACCACCTGCACCCCACTGTACCCCACACTTGGGATGCAGAAGAGCCTGGTACCAAACAGGTTCACACTGCCATTGTCAGGAAACTTTAAGTGCAGCTGGCACTGTCCTACATGCCTGGAATCCCAGCTATACCACTAGCTCATCCCAAATTCAAAGGTCGCCTAGCAATTTAGCAAGACCCTTGTCTCAAAATAAAAATAACTTCAGGGCCAGAGGATTAGCTCAGTGGTTCCAGTGCCTGCCTCGCAAGCACAAGGTCCTGAGTTCGATCCCTGGTATCCACATACAATGCTGGGCGTGGAGACTCACGCCCACCAACAATCAATACCGCATACCACAGTGCCAGGCGTGGTGGCTCACACCTGTAATCCCAGCACTCGGGAGGCAGAGACAGGAGGATTGCTGAGTTCAAGGCTTGCCTAGACTACATACTGAGCTCAGAGCCAGCCTGAACTACAAAGGAAGAAACCTGTCTCAAAAAAAAGAAACAAAAAAAAAAACAAGGCTAAGGATGCAGCCCCACACAGTCTGCTTTGAATCCCTACCACCAAAAAGAAAAACATTAAATAAGGAGAAAAAATTTAATCTAGTAATACAAACTTGAAAACATTTGAAAAGGTTTTTGTCACAGACGCTCAGAGATTTGCATACAAGTCATTTATTCCCAAGGCACAAGTCAAAGGCCTGAGAAGGGAGAGGTGGAAGGGAAGCCTCACCCCTGGCAGCCTCCCCCCACACCCCAACCCTCAAGGTGTATCAGGGCTCGGAGCCAGCCTGGGCAGCCAAAGGAACCTGCGGTGGGGGGGATAAGGAAATGTCCCATCTAGGACAACCAGGGCAGATTTCAGTTGCCCAGGCATTTGCCCAGCACATGCAGTCCTGAGTTCAATCCCCAGCATGAGGTGGGAAAGAAATGAACCTGCAGTCTTGGGTGGGCACAGCTGATACCTGGGCAATCTCAGCATCTACAAAATTGCAGATGTGTGTCTGCACCAACATGTGCATCCCCGCTCCTGGCTGTACCACTGGAAGAGGGAAACCCCATAGCACCAGGTCCACATTGGCCCAGGTTTCAGTGTCATTTCCTTCTCCTGGAAGGAAGCAGAGGCCTGTGGCGAAATGGCTGACCCTGAGTGGCAGCGCAAAGAAGTGTAGGATGAGCTGGGGGAGGGCATGGGTCTTGGGGTGCCAGAGAAGACAAGGAGGTGGCTCACAGAGGTCTAATTTGGATGCAAAAGAGGGGCACAGAGAGGGATGAAGGGATAGGCTCCACCCCATTTTAATATTTACTAAAGTCAAAACGTGAGTGGGTTGAAAGCCAGACGTGGACCACATGCTTGTCTAGATAGCCTTTGCCCACAAGGCTTATTTGACCCTAAAAGGAAAGAGTAAGTTGTCCAGAGACGGGCAGCCACCACCTTTACTGAGAGAAAGGTGCAAATAGCGTCCCCGACCTCCCTGGATGGCAGCAAGCAGGCCCTGGTGCCACTTCTGTGATTCTCCCCTCACAGAGATATAGCCTACCTGTGAGGCTGCCAGGAACTTCCTGTGGGGCCTAGGAGGGCAAGGACAGAACCCAGAGCATGTGCTCCAACCAGGACTGGCCGGGCCATTCAGGTCCAGCACAAACACAGACACTGAGTGGGCTGGATAAAACAGAGCTGCTGTTGAAACATTCTGTCAAATATGCAAGGAGGAAGCTGGAAGGAAAGTGGTGGGCAGGAGTAGGCTCTGGGCAGCCTCAGGCCCACGGAGGGGTTTGGAGCCTGTACTAAATGGGAGCTGGGATTGGGCTTTGGTCACAAACACACCGAAGAAGCTCATGCTCTTACCAAAATTCACCATAGTTTAGGACAAGATAAACCACACTTTGATTAAATCATCAATTAGAAAAGGAATAAAAGCCAGATGTGGTGATGACATATACCTATAATTCCAACTACTCAGGAGGCTGAGCCAGGAAGATTGTTAAGTTCTAGGCCAACTTGGATAACTTAGTGAGATCCTGTTCCTTAAAAATATTTTATATATATATATATATATATATATATATATATATATATACACACACACACATATATATATATTTTTTGAAACAGCTGGAGTATAGCTCAGTGGTAGCGTGTACAGCGTTTGTTGTGTTTTTTTTAGATAAAGTCTCACTAGGTACCTAGGCTGGTCTCGAACTTGTGGCAATCCTCTTGCCTCAGACTCCCACATGCTGGGATTACAGGAGGTCCCACCATCTCCAGCTGAGTGCACAGTATTGCCTGGAATGTGTGAGGCCCTGGGTTTAAAACCCAGCACTGAAAAGAAGAAGGGAAAGGAGAAGGAGAAGAAATCGAAGTGGAAATCACAAACTGTTTTAAGCTGAATGATAATGAAAACATTGTCAATCAAAGTTCCTGGCTGTAGCTGACGTGGTACTTGGAATTTTACAGTCTTCAGTTCACATGCAGAAAACAAAAAGGTGGCTTTTGCAGAATGAAGGAGTGACAGATACTTTTCCTTCTTTCTGTGAACCTACATCTTCTTGTCTCCTGAAGAAGCTATTGCTGTCAGCCTCTTGTTGTCCCCTCTCTGGTCCTCTGCCCTGGAAAGGCCCCACACAGAGGGCACCTGGGCAGGGTCACCCAAGCCCCACGCAAGGCTGCTTGTGCCACAACCCCCAGCATGTGTCTGCCTCTTTTCAGGCAGCTGAGGATCATCCTGGGATCCAGTACCCACTCAGGCAGCCCAGAACCACCTCCAGGGTCAGCCAAAGGAATACACAGGTGATGCTGCACAGTGCTCACTCATGGGGCAGTCGTGGATAGTCCTCCCCTCTCCCCACAGCCAGTGGGGAGCAGAAGGTGGCCCTTTGCAACAAGGCCAGGGCTGTGGCTGGCTCCCACCCACCCCACTTTGGGCAGCACTCACAGGGGTGCTCTCAGGAAAAAGGAAATGTGGATGCCCATCTGTCCATCCCAGGGCTTCATAGTCACTAGCCTGGAAGCCTCCTGCCAGGCTGCCTGGGCTGCTGGACAAACCCTGGGGGCGGCAGCCTGAGGGCCTGCACAGAGGACCAGGCAGCCCTGAGGACCAGAAGGGATCCAGGCCAGGGGTCCAGCTGGCCCTGAATTCCTTCCCTACAAGGGACACTGCCCAGGCCCTGTTCACTGGGAGAGGGTGCAAGAGCAGCAGAGATGGCAGGAATAGGGGCTCCTGCCCTGAGCAATGGGCAGCCAGCTCTGGGGATGCATCCATGGCCCGCAGCATCTGGCAGGACACTCAGCAAGTCCACCCTGGATGGGCTGCCTGCCTGCGTGGGTGCCAGCCCCACCCACCCTCTGGGCTCTGTCCCTGAAGTGTCCTGTGTTGCTCAGAAAGTTCTCCGAGCTGGCCACAGCCTGACTGATCATAACCAGTGCCCCTTCCCATGCCCTGTAGCCCTCGGCCCCAGGCTGAGCCCCAGCTGGGCTGTACTAAGGAGGTCACCTACAGGCTAGGAGGGGCATGGTGCAGCAGGTGGAAGGGCCCTACTGCAGAGGATGGTAGAGTGGCACCACCCTGGCCTCGGGGAAGCATCAGCCAGGACCTTCAGAAGAGGGGTGGGTCCCTCCTTGTAATGTGTCCAGGTGCCCAAGGTTGGGACACTATTGGGAACAGTAATGGAACCTTGTGTACTACCAGCTCAGGAGCTTGGCACTAGGTCTGCTTCTGAAGTACTCAGGAGGGTGGTGCCCCTGTCTCATGTCACTCCATCACACCAGGGCAAGCAGGGTTTGGAAAAGCTGGTCAGTGGTTGAGGGCTGATTGTCCGTGGCACATGTAGGCAGGAGGTCCTGCAGAGGGGACTCAGGGCAGGGTAGCTCCAAGTCCCAGGCCACTGCAGCCAGTGTTCCAAAACATACCCATGCTGTCCTCAGGTCTGCCCGCTGCCAGGCGGTGTGTCCACCTCAGGGCCCAGGCCAAGCTCTTCTCTTCTGCTCCGGTTCCCCAAATGCACAGCACCAGCAGCACATACTCCTCTCCCACTCTGTGCAGACCCATAGCCCCACCAGCCCCTTTCAGGGCTCTGTCCCTGGGGACCTGCAGGCCCATCCCTTACCATCTGCCAGTGCCCAGCCTCCAAAGCTGGCCCCAAACTCCCCAGGGCCATGGACCTCTAGACCTAGGCTGATCCTGGCCCTGGACAGCCCTCTGTCTTCTAGTGTCCCCTTCTCTGTCGCCAGTGCCCTGCCTGGGGATGAGCAGCCTTGGGTCCCTGCAGAAGCTTGGGAGGCCACACATACTGCTCCAAGGCCTGGCACCTGGAAAGCTGCCCAGCAGCCACACAGCTTCCCATACCCACCGCGGGGTCTCCTGGGAGGAGAGCGGGGCATCTCGGGCAGCACACCCTTTGAGTTCAGGCAGCAGTGAATCTGTGGGGGTGGGAGGGCTCAGGAAAGTGCAGGGGGCATGCTGGGCTGGGTCCCCAGGCTGCCAAAGATCACAGAGCATGGGGGCATCAGCCTTGGCCCAGGAAGCATCCCCACCTCCCACCCCGCTGGGCGTGACTAAGGAAGGCTCCTTCCTCTGAAGTCATGGTCCTGCTAGCGCCCAGTGGTGGGGGCAGCAGTGTGGATCTGGACCCACACACAGCCACTCTGCTGGGCACCCGTGTGGGGAGCAAACCACCACACAGCCCCCACTGCACCCTGCACCTGGGGCCCCCAGATCTACCGCTCCCCGGGAGGGGCAGCCTCTTGGCAGTGCCTTCCCCTGCACATGCCCGGGCCCCATTCCTCACTCCTCACTCCTTGCTCCTCAGGGCAGGCAGCCTCCTCATAAATCCAAGCCCCACTCCACCCCAGCATGCCAGACCCCGCCCGCCCTTGTGCCGTCATTTCTGGCAGGCCCCGAGTGAGCTCACTCATTACATAAGGCATGCAAGCTATTTCTTGGGGGGAATGAGCTTCCCCCTTCCTGGGGCTCCATTTTCTCTTGCCCTCTCCAGCCGCCAACCACCACCACCAGCCCAGGAGGTCTGGCCACAGATGGAGGAGACCCCCCTCTTGGAGGGAAAGGGGCCATCAGCCCCTAGCCCAAGTCCTGTCACCCCATGAACAACGGTGCCTGCAAAAGAGTAGGGAAAGTGACTCCCAGAAAACAGGACTTGGCACCTGGGTTCCTGAGGGGAGAGGGGAAGGGAGAAAGGAGGCAGAGGGAAGTGGGAGGGAGGGAGGGAGAAGGAAGGTATTGAAAGGGAGGGGAAAATGGAACGGGAGGGAGAGAGGGCAGGGAGAAAGAAAGAAAGGAAGGGTCTCAGGTTGGAGGCAACAAGGCTGCAGTTGCCCTGCCCAGGCCTCTCCTGTGGCTCCAGGTCCCTCTGAGGGTGCCCGGTCAGTCCCCAGCCTAAGCCTCAGGTTCCCCATCACATGCTGCCCTTTGGAGGAGGCAGCCATCAGATCCTGCTCTGGTGAGGACAGAAGGCCCCCACATCCTCGGAGTTCCCCACCCCAGAAGTGGCCCCCACCCAGGAGTGTACAGAGTCCCTGCAGCTACCTGTGGAGATCTGGGGCCCTGGGGCCTCCTGCTGTCTATCTGTGCCTGAGACTAGGGGACCCATAAGACAACAGCAGGTGCCAAGGGATGCAGGTCAGGGTCCTGCACAGTATGTGCCAGGCGTTTTGGTGGTGAGGCCCTCCGTTGTCCTGGTCTGGAAGAAAATCCTGACTCCCAGCAGGAAACCCACCCTACAGGGGAGGAGGGCTTTTCTCCCACATCCACACTTCCTGCTGTGGTTGGCACAGAACAAGCATGTCCAAGCCCAGATGCAGGGTGGCTGTGTGCCCCCTGCCCAAGGGGGAGGCCCAGAAGGGACAAGGAGGCTGGGCTGGCACAGGCTGGGTCCCCCTTGGAAGGGATGGCCCCAGAGGTGCAGCCACAGGCTCTCTGGGTCCATTGCTGTCGAGGAGAGAAGGATTTGTTCAGAGATGTCCCCTGCTGTTAGCCTGTCCTGCAGGCCACACCCCAAGTGGGGACAAAGCTCCAGGTGTTTGGCTGCAGGGACACCAGGGGCACAGGCACCAGGGCACTCTGTGGAGTGTAGGTGGTAGGGACCTGGTAGCACTCACAGCCGCCTCCTGCTAAAGACAGACTCAGGCTCCCAGCCCCTTTCTCCAACAGCAGCAAGAACATGTCTTCCTCTCTTTTCCGACTCAGTTCTTGGAACTTACACCCTCTTGGGTTTGCTATTTTTACCCACCCTGAGCCTTCCGGTCTCCATGGCGACGCCTCCAAACAGCAGATTCCAGGCGGCAATGACGTCACCTTTCCCTTTCCTGCCGCCCAGGCCTTGGAGGCACTGCTGTGGGGGCCCAGGTCTGCAGGACCTCCCCAACCCTCCTACACCCTCCTAGGCCCCCTGAAGCCAGGCCCTGAGACACTACAGGTCTCAGCTGGGCTTGGGTCAGGGCCCTGGTGGACAGTATCCTCTTCCCCCTGCCCCCAGCAACTCTGTCAGACCGCTTGGCAGAGGGCACACATGGGCCCAAATGCAACATGGCTGTGTATATTCTGCCCAGGAGTCTTGGCCCAGCAGCAGCTGCCCTCCTGGCTGCAGAGGGCCTGACAGTGCGGGAAGGGACAGGGGTGGCTCTGCATCAGAAACTCCTCCCCAAGAGGGGCAGCTGCCATGCCAAGGGCCCAGGGGCTGCAGGCACAGTCAGAGCTGGGGACAACCACAGGCTGCAGTTGGGGGCCTCCCAAGGCGTTGTGGCATCCAGCCCCTGGCCCCGGGAGGCTGTCAGTGGCCCTGGCCATCAGGCTCAGCTGCCATAGTTACTCCGAAGGATCCACCCTACCCTAGGACCCAGTCAGACTGCTGGGGTGGGCCTGGTCCAGGTCGCATCCAGATACCAGTATGTGTCTACCCAGAGGCCCCTGAAATGCCAGCGTGGAGCAACTCTCAGCCAAACTGAGGATGGGACACCTGTAACCAGGTGGGCAGGACACTGGCCTGGGTGTTAACTGAGGCTCCACATTTTGCTGTGGACTGAGAACCTGCTGCCACAATGAAGAAGTCTTGGCAGGGTGGACAAGTATGGCTCTGAAAGCTGTGCGTCCCTTGCTGTGGCCAGAAGGAACCCTGCTGAGCCCTGGGCTTCCAGACCTAACACCTGGCCTGACAGGTGCTACCCCTGCCCTCAAGCAGGGCTGGCTTTTCCTGAGGCTCCACAGGGCCAACCCTAGCCAGCCTCAGCCCCCAAAGCAGGTGCTGGGGGTCAAAGAGAGGGTCAGGCAGACCTTCAGGACTCCTGGGGGCTGGAGCCCCTAGAGCAGGGCTCTAGAACCTGCCCACACCCAGGTGAGAAGGGGAGTTTTGGCTGGTCCTCAAGAACCTGCAATAGGCTGCTCCCAGAGCTGCACAGAAAGAGGGTGGTTTCTGACTTGCATTCCAGCCTTCCACTGGATTTCAGGTATGAAGTCCCAACTCGCCTGTCTGATACTGGCAGGAGCAGGCGCAGCCGCAGGTCTGGGCATGAGGTGGGCAGGTGGGTGGCAGTCCCCAGAACCCCAAGAGACCAGGCTCTAACTAGGTGTGCACACCCACCAGCCATGGGGCCTCTCTAGGCAGCACTGCCCAAGGGTGAGGGACAGAGGAGCAGAGGCCTAGCCAATGTCTAGGGCTACAGGAGGAGGCTACAGCTCACCTAGTGGGGCACCCACCTCCATGGCTCCCAGACCCTGGCAAGAGAGAGACCATAGGTGGGGGCCAGCCACACCGTGCCACCTGCAGCATCTCTGCCCAGTCCTCTATTGCCAGGTTTATGCACTGGCTCTGAGTCCTGGGCTCTGATGCTCTCTTGAACTTGGGGGTGTCCTGAAGGTCTCCCAGGAAATGCTGGTCTCCAATCCTGTCCTGCCAAGTAGAGGTCCAAGTGCACCTGGGACTGTGGTCCTGAGGAGAAGCGAGTGCTTGTGGGTGACACCCGACTAGGCAAGAACATGGAAGTAACTTCTCCACTAAGTTCACAGACAGCCCATCCCCAGCAAGCCCAGACCCAGCAGAAAAGCATTCCTGTTCTAGAGAGTGTAAGCTTCACAAGAGACAATGAATTTCCGTTTGTTCTACAGATTGGGGTCCGTGCATTTAGGAGGGAGATGAGGCTGGGAGGATGAGTTAGGTGGGCACCACCTTGCAAAAACCTACTCAAAGATAGGTGTGAGAGGTGAGGCTTCCAGTTGGGGCACCACAGGTGCAAAGGCCCTCAACACTGAACTGAGGAGTAGAAGCCAGGATGCCAGGAGAGGAAGTGGGGAGTAGGCAGATGTAAACCTTAGCATCCTCCCTAGCAGACAGGCTGGTTGCTCAAGCCTCCTTGAATTCTTGAGCCAAGAGTACCGCAGGCCTCCACTTCCCTGCTGGACAACTGAACAGGCGAGAGGAATCAATGTGCAGCAGATGAAGCTGTTTCTGGACATTTTGTTTCTAGCCCTGCCCCCTGCCTGGCACAGGGCTGGGTGACCAGCAAAAGGACAGCCCTGGCCTGGCCTGGCCCAGCCCCTCTGGGGCACTGGCTGTCCCTGCCCTGCCCACTCTGTTGGAGCAGGGTCTAAGGGAGTTGGGGGACCTGAGGTCTGGGCTCAGAGTGCCAGTTGCCCCCACCCACCAGCTACTGCAGATGTTGCCAGGAGGGTTCTTGGGGTCATGGACCTGGCACCTGCCCCCCGGCACCATCCAGAGAGCCACCCACCACCTCTAGGCACAGTGCTGCCCATAGGCTCCCATCTCCATGAGTAATATTTAACTTGGATGGGCTCTCGGACAACTGCAGGGGAGAAGTTAACAACAAGTTGGGATTTGGAGCTGCTTGCCAGGAGAGGAAGGAGGAGAGGCCGGGAGCGGGGAGGAAGAGGGGGCAAGGTTGAGAGGAAGAAAAGAGGGCAGGAGGCGGCCAGGAGGACACAGTGCTAGGGAGGCGGGCTCCACAGCCAGCCCAGGAGGACCTCTGGACTGTGGTTTGTGCCACTGGAGCCTTAGACCTCCAAGAAACCTGGGGTGGAGCCACACAGACCCTTTGCCCCAGGAATGGAGCTCAGGGGCCAGCTAGCTGCAGCTACCACAGGACATGTGGCTGAGACCCTCAAGCCTCAGTTTCCCCTGAAGAAATGACTTTGGATCAAGAAGGGGCCTTGGAATTGAGCTCAGTGCTGAGAACAAAACACACACACACACTCACACAGAGTCACAGAATTGTTAGCAAAGCAGCCCTGCCTGGAGCTCTGAGGCCTCAACCCAAGGCTGGAAAAATCCATGAGGCTGGAGCAAGGATAAATTTCCAGCCCAGCAGTGTGGGGGAAGGGAGGCTCTGAGCACTGGGGCAGGCCTATCCCCACACAGAGGTCACTGCTGCAGAGCCCCTGCCTTGGGCAGAGGGTCAGTGTGCACAGGGTTGGCCACCATGGGCCTGGCCAGTGTACCTTTGGCCACCACAGGGAACATGGCTACTCATGGGGCAGCGCTTGCCCATGCCTGGAGCATCTGCAACACAGACTGCACAGGCGGAGTCTGGGGACAGAGGGCAGAGCAGGAGTCATGCTGGCTCAGGGGAGAAGAAGGCTGGCCAGGGTTCAAGAGCCTCTCTCTGATTCCTTAGGATGAACTTCTGGCCTGCAGCCTCTTCTTCTCAGGGAAGGTAGACATGGCTTCTTCAGCCTGCCAGCCTCTTCTAGCGCTGTAGCCACAGCAGAGCCAGGAAGGTGGAAGGGCTCAGGGACCCAGGTTGCCCTTAATCTGGCTCCATTCCGCCAGTCAAAATGCTGCACCCAGCCCTTGCCAACCATCTCTATTCCAGGATGTGGCACGTTTAGTTCTTGAACTTTTTTCTCCACACACTTGTGCTTTCACAGAACGAATGCAACCCTCCCCCTGACACCTGTGCAGCTTTCCTGATATGCTCAGCTCCTGAGATGGGCTCTGGGGTGGGTGCAGGGCAGAAGCCCAGGCCCAGGAGTAGTGGAGTAGAGCAGTGTCTTCAGCCTGAGAGGGGGAGTTCTGGACCCACAGAACCTCAGTGTTACCCAATTACATCTCTTCCTTGCATCTAGGAACTGACTCTCCAGGCTCCCAGAAGTATCTGGCACTGGTAACTGCTTACCATGGTTAAACCGTCTGTCTCTACTTCCCAGCCAGGACCTTGAGTCTCTGGGGTACTGAAGCTTTCGCAGGCCAGGTCTCACATTGCTGGCCTGTGCCCATAGGGGCTGAAGACCAGGCTCCCCAATTCTGCCCTCAGACAGGGGCCTCTGAGGCAGAAGACCTCCCTTGGCCATGGTGCCTACACTGTGTTCCTGCAGGGAACACTAACTCTCCCTACGGCCCACAGATGGTCAGCCAGCCAGTGTGGGGTGCCTGGGAAGTTCCACAGAAGGTGGCTCTGCCCCTCCTACGGAAGGGCTGCAAAGGCCATGAACCACCGTGGTCTGGGCCACCACCTTCCACTGGACACACAACCCTGGTCTCGGGTACCTTCCCCACCTAAGGGCATCGCCACCCTCGAACCAGGCTGAGAGGCAGGGAGCTTCCCAGAGCCTTGCCCAGTTGTGCTGCCAGGTAAGGCCTGAACGCTGGGCCCTTCACAGTGGCCCAGGGAACCACCAAGGAGAGAACCCTGCAGCCTGCTCACACAGTAGTTGGCCAAGGAGACTAGAAAGGGGCGGGGACTGCCTCTGTTCACAGACACGCCAGAGAATGCACATGAATGTGCCTGAGATTTGAGTGTGGGCCGATTCCATGTTGCACCATGTTCCGCAGCACACGGTAATTAAAGTTAATTTCACCTACTTGCTTTTACCTGTCGACAGGCGGCTACTACACAGCTAACCTGACCTAAGAGCGCTTTCCATTTGTTCTGGGCAGATGCCCTGGGAAGACCTCGTACTGGGAAGTCTCAGACAAACCGAGCGAACCAGGCTCAGCTTGCTGGACCTGAGGAAATCCGAGCTGACAGGTCGCTGTGCGCTGACCCAGGCCAGCCACTGCGGGAGGGAAGGCGGGGGGGGGGGGGGGGG
>PVIC010001658.1:0-61640 GCA_004025085.1 Thryonomys swinderianus | reverse complement strand
GAGGATGGAGGTTTTGAGGGGCGGGGAAGGAAGGCACCAGAGGGCGTGGCATGGTATGTAGGGAAAGCGCTGGAGAAGGGACTTGGCGTGGGCAGTCCTGGAGAGAGCCGGGCGTGGGAAGTGTTCAAGAGGGCATGCATGAGGCATAGAGCGGAAGGGCAGCAGATGGACAAAGGCTGAAGAGAGACTGCAGGTCGGGGCGGGGGGAGGGGAGTCAGGGTGCACCTTGAGTCCGTGTAGCAAGAGAATGACTGGTGGGACAAACTGGCCAAGACTGAACAGCTCAGGACTTGTTTCGGCTGGATCGCGTCCTGCTGGGTGTCGCTGGCCAGTGCAGCTCAGATCATCCATCATTCGCTGGTCCTATGGGGACAAGTCTCCCCCACAGAGCGTGCACACCCTCCCCCTCTATGGAGCTGGTGCTGGGAGGTGTTCGTGGGGTCTGGGGAGAAGAGCATAGAGCCATTAAAAAGTCGGAAAATTCGGCCGGATGATTAGCTCAGTGGTTCCAGCGCCTGCCTCGCAAGCGCAAGGTCCTGAGTTCAATCCCCGGAAACCACATTACAATGCTGGGCGTGGAGACTCACGCCCACCAGCAATCAATACCACATACCATAGTGCGGGGCATGGTGGCTCACGCCTGTAATCTCAGCACTCGGGAGGGAGAGACAGGATTGCTGAGTTCGAAGCTTGCCTGGGCTAGTGAGCTCAGAGCCAGCCTGAACTACACAGCGAGACCCTGTCTCAAAAAAAAAAAAAAAATCAGAGTGGGTGCAGCAATGGGTGGGGGAGACCCTGGGTTCAAGTACAGTACCACAAAAAGCCAAAACTCAGTTAAAATGTAGGGAGCACAGGGCCACACACTTAGGGCTGGCCACACTGACCACATGACATGACCACTTCAGGTGCTGTGGGTGGCAGGGCAGGCCAATTACCTATGAGCAGCCACAGATTTTCCCTAAGAAGGTGCCAGATCAGGTCCAAACTGATTCCACTGGAGCCTAAACACCACATATTCTCAGTGAGTCCTGAGAGCTCCCCTCTAACCACCCCACCACACGTAGGTCTCTGCTTGACACATTTCCTAAAAGAGGGGCCCCTAGGATCCTGCTCTCTCTCCAGGACTGCTTGGTTGGCTCTGCTGTGCCAGGTACCCACTGAGCTCTGGGACACAGCAGGGGGCATTCACAGTTCCCATTCTTACTGTAGGGAGACCTAGAGGGGCAGCAGTGCATAGCAAGGAGGTGTCCTGGGAAGGGGTGAGGGAACAGGGTCGAGGACCCCTGGTTCAGGCTAGCAGGACCCAGAGTGGAGCTGCTGAGCTCCCTGAGCACTTGAAGCTCCACTGTGGACTCAGGGTCAGGTGGCCAGGCCAGGGACACCACCAGAGAGTGTGGCCCAGTAGGTGCTTGGGAATGGGGCCAGCTTCTTCCCAGATGGCCTATGCCTTTTGGTATTTGGGGGCTGTGGCTTGAGCCTGCCCACCTCTGGCTGGCCAATCCTGGCCATGGCCCACAGCCTAAGGCCACACAGAGGTCCTTGGTGCCTGAGGGTGCTACAGCATGCCCCCAACCCTGCACTCTGTGCATGGCACTGAACACTGCTCTACTGCCCAAAGGATCCTGAGACGTTTCCCAGGCAGCACTTCATGTAGCCTGTCTGCCTGGCACTCCCGCACCCTATAAATGCAGCCATCCCCGCTCTATGCAGTCTGGCTTGGCACACACAGGCCACAGGTGTGGCACAGGCAGCCCGCTGCCTGACTGCGTCAAAAGGCCACTCTGGTGGAAGTGGCCCACGTCTCTCCACCATCCTCACGCAGCCAGCGGGCACTGCCAGGGCACCCTGCATGGATGCCATGTGGTTGTGCCACATGGAGAAGGGTAGAGCAGCCAAGTGCCACATGCATGAGCCCAGGCATGCCCACTGTCACAGGCTTCCTGGGGCTGGTCTTGACCCCATTTGCAGGGCAGTCCAATGACACCCAACCTTCAGGAACTCAAGCAGGGTGTGGGGGTGGCAAGTGCAGTCAAGGTATCCCAGAGGGCTCTGGGATGGAGTCCCAGGGATGAACCAGCTTCTGCCTGGACTGAGGCCAATCAGAGGCCCAGCTGGAGCCTGGGACAATCAGCACTGGAGAGAGACTGAGGACCCCAGCCAGCTGTTGGGACACCTGTTCTCTGGAAGGGGGAGAGGGTAGGAAGGGCAGGAGGGGTGGGTGGCCCTGACCTGCAGGCTGGCAGACTGCTTCTGGAGGCAGCTGTGGGGTCAGAGGCTTTCTCTCCAGGCCTGAGAGGGGTGGCTCCCAAGCAAGTCAGGCCTGGGTGCAAGGGCCTCTGACTCTGCACACATGTATGAGTTCTGCTCCACCTGGGGTGCCTCCTCTGCATGGCTGGAGTATCATCTCATGAGCACAAACTTTGGCTCATAAAAAACCTATTCCAGGGACCAGAGGGTTAGCTCAGTGGTTCTGGCGCCTCCCTCGCAAATGCAAGGTCCTGAGTTCGATCCGCGGTAACCACATACAATGCTGGGCGTGGACACTCACTCCCGGCAGAGACAGGAGGATTGCTGAGTTCGAGGCTTGCCTGGGCTACATAGTGGGCTCAGAGCCAGCCTGAACTACAAAGTGAGACCCTGTCTCAAAAACAAACAAACAAACAAACAAACCTATTCCACAGTGCTAGTGTCAGTCCTAAACTGGAAATTATCTTCCAGTAATGCTGAATTCCCTGTCCCTGTAGAGACATCTGGGGGAAAGTAAACCTTTCATCAGGTTCAATGCTTGAGTCCTCAATGGTGGTAACTCAGGTTGTCTGGACAAAATGGACTCAAGGGAGGTGACCAGTGTTCACCTCCTGCCTCCAGAAGGTCCTAGGGCTGCTGTCCCTAGGCTGGCTTCAGGGGACCACTGCAGGAAAAAGTGTCCTGTCTCGACCCCAGCAAGGGTCCCTCCAGCCCTGTTCTCTAGGGAAATGCCCTAGCCTGTAGGTCAGGAGCTTCCCACATGGCCCCCTTAATCTCAAGCAGCACAGGAGGCCAAGAAAAGGTGCCAGCAGGACCCACTGCCTCAGTTACAGTGGCCATGTGCTCGAGGCCTGTAGCCAAGGGGAAAGGAGGCCCACTGGTGGCTAATGCCAAAGGCAAGGGGTGGTCCGCCTCTTGTGCTGAGGCCTGTCCCCCTGCAGCTGCAGATACCAGTCACCAGGTCCACAAGGGACCCACAATGTAAGTCCATCATGTCTGCTCTGCCCCTTTTGAGCTAAGTAGCCAGTACTGTTGAGGAAGCTGGTCAATGGATGGGGGCCGATATCTGCAGAGGGCCTAGGGTACGTGGGTCCCCTGCACACGTGGGCCCCCCACCTGTTCCTGCCAGACTTCCTGGAGGTCCCCAAGACCCTCTTCAGGAGCACAGTGACACATCAGGGAAAGGCCCCTCACTCAGACTTGCACCAGAGGCTGCTGGGACCTTCCATGGGAAGGGACCTGGGAGTCCATACAGGCTCTCCTCGCTCCATAGCTTGCTGTCAGATGGGTGCCCAGGCTGCTGGACTGGCTGCTACTCAGCTTCTGTAGGTCCTGGAACCGGTGGCTGTCACCTGGAACCGGGTGGGTACACGGGGTTTGGGAAAGGCAGGAGGTTGGGGCCCCGCCCGCAGCGCCAGGGTCCCTGGACGTCTACTACCACCCAGCGGCGGCCTGCGGGAGTGCTGGGGAACAGGGTCAGCGAGCCTTGCGGTCATGGACCTGTCCGCACCTCGGCCACACGGCCTGCTCCCTGATGTGGAAACCCGAGTTTATCCATCGTTAAAGAGGTGGGAGCGGTGAAAGCGGCGTTGGCGTCCGATAAGCTCGTGAAGTCACCCACGAGAGTCTCCAGGGCGGGAAACTGAGGCAGGGCCACTTGTCCACTGAGGGGCGCCCGTCGCAGAGCTCTGCCCTCTCGTGTCCCGGACGCCCTCGGGTAAGGCCACCGACCGGGCCGTGGGGGGCTCGCTAGCGCTGTAGGCTGGGATTGGAGCGCAGCAGCAGCTCGCGATGGGATGGTGGGGGTCATCCCGGTGAGCGGCCAGAGAGAACAGGTTCTGACGCCCGGGACTGGCCAGAGCCCAGCACCGGGCCGGTGCTGGAGCAGGGCCAAGGCCGGCGGGGGGGGGGGGAACGGGCCGGTGCTGGGGCGGGGCCAAGGCCGGCGTGGGGGGGGGGACGGGCCGGTGCTGGGGCGGGGCCAAGGCCATCCGGGCCAGTGTCGCACTTCCGCCTGCGCCAGATGGAGGAGGTGGCTTGGAGGCTGCGCGGGAAGCTAAGCCGACGAAGGGCGCCCTCGGGGGGCGGGTAAGGGGCGCGGAAAGTTGCGGGCCTGCGGAACCCCCCGCGGGGGTGGGGAGGCGGAGGGCACGGAGCCAGCTGCGCCTCCTTTCGCCACTTAGCCACTTACGTGGTGCCGTACGCCCTGCTCGCCTCCCCCACTGTGGACGCCTACCCCTTCCCAGGCTCCCACTGGGTGCCTTATAACCCCCTTGACATCCCGCTGTACACCCTTTAAGTCCTTCCCAAGGCCATCTATGGGCCCCATAGCACCTCTAATTTCCCTTAAGGGCCTCCAACCCCGTTCCATAATGTTGACCCCACCCCCACCCCCAGTTCCAGGCTTCCCACAGCAGAAGATCCCAGTGACTCTCTCATGACACCCCCGGCCCCCAGTGACAGTCTTCAGTGTTCCCCCAGGAGCGGCGAGAGTAAGCTATGGGCCGCTCTGCTGCGCGCTGTGCACTCAGATACAGCCCTGGATGGCCTGTCACTGCCCCCGCTCCCCACCTTCACCAGGCAGGTGTGTCTGTCTGAAGGCAGGGTGGGGGAAGTGTTCCAGCAGGGTCCCTGGACTAGGCCTCACCAGCCTGTGTTCTACAGCAAACAGGGCCGGAGCTCCTCGAAACCCCTGAGGTCTTCACCGTGGGGACAAAAACTTTTACTTGGACCCCGCTTCTGCCAGCCCACGGGGGCCCGAGCCATGCCAATACGTCTCTGAGAGGGCCTACGGGCCCCCAGGGCCGTTCTGGCCCATCCCTGGAAGGACAGCACGTACCAGATCCCTGTGGGACCCCTAGCCCCCAGGAGCAGTTGACTAAGGAGGGGTCCCTGGCCATGCAGAGCTGTCCCATGTGCCAGAGGGAGTTCAGTGCTGAGTAAGTACTTGCCCCTGCACCCCGTCTCCCAGCCCCATATCTCACTGCACCTGGTCTGGGAGGCTAAGGGGTACCCAGCTTACACTGACCTTCTGAAGTGGTGCTGCACCCACAGAAAGTGGCTTGAGCCACTGGCATCTGGTGGTTCTACAGTCACAGGTTGGGATCCTCACCTCCCTGTTCTCCACCCTCTGATTTTGTGCCACCGAAGTGAGTGGGACCCTCACCCCTTTTGTAGTTGGGTACATTTCGGGTAGCTGGTGATGTGCAGTGTCCCCACCTGTCCCCAGCCTGTGTTAGCCTCCAGAGCCAAGCCAGGCTGGGGTCTCTGCTGTCTCCCACTGAAGCAGCCACAAGACCTCTATACCTTCCTTCCCAGTGGGTTTAAGGATGAAGTCTTTTTCAATTCCAGATGTGACTTTTTTTTTTTTAATAAGGGGGATGGAACCCAGTTTTACTTAGAAATTGAGCCCCAGCTGTCCAGTTCATGGGTCCTGATTCCTGCTCAATTCTCTCTCTCTTTTTTTTTTTTTTTTTTAAGACAGAGTCTTGTTTTGTAGTTCAGGCTGGCCCTAGGCTCACTATGTAGCCCAGGCAAGCCTCGAACTCAGCAATCCTCCTGTCTCTGCCTCCTGAGTGCTGGGATTACAGACATGAGCCCCCATGCCTGGCAAGCTCAGTTTTTTTTTTTTTTTTTTTTTAGTCAGGGTCTCGCTTTGTAGTTCAGGCTGGCTCTGAGTTCACTATGTAGCCCAGGCAAGCCTCGAACTCAGCAATCCTCCTGCCTCTGCCTCCCGAGTGCTGGGATGACAGGCATGAGCCACCACGCCCGGCGCTCAGTTCTTTTTTTGAGGGGTAGGTGGTACTGGGTGTTGAACCCATGGCTCTGCCCTGAGCTACATCCAACACAAGCTCTTTTTTTAAATTTTGAGACACTCTCTTAAGTCACTAAGTTTCGCAGGCTGGCTTGAACTTCCCATCTGGCTTCCTCAGCCTCCCAGAGCGCTCAGATCACATAGGTGCATGTGTCCCACCACACCTGGCCTTGGCTTTCTAGAAGGAGTCACAGCCAGTCACGGGTGCAGGGTCAGGCAGCATGAAGACTTCTTAGAGTTGGCCAAAGGCGCAGGTTTTGGGTACCATGTGGCCAGCCAAGAGAGCATGTGTCCATGTCCATAGTCGAGGTACAATCAGCCTGGGAAGGTATAGGGCCAGATTCCGAAGTTGGCTGTTCCAGACAACAAAAAGGAAAAATGAAACAGACTGATCACACTTGCTGTCAAAGTGCTGAATGGGGGATAGGTGGGCATTGCAGTATCCTTGGGCCAGGGCAAGTGCCACGTGCTCCTAGTGATGCCCTAGCCTAAACTCAGGCACTCACCTTCTCAGGGCTGTTGTGACATATCCTTGCCCACCAACCTTGACAAAACGGAAGCTGTCCTGATTCTTTCCCACTGGAGAAACAGACTAGGATGGAAGCTGCTGTGGAGTGAGAGAGTCACCCCAGCCCTCCCACCCTGGGCCCTTTGTCTTGCACTGTGCCTTTTCTCGAGAGTCTAAGGAAAGACCCTAGAAGATGGGGGTCTTTGAAGGGAAGAGCCCCAGTTCTGGGACTTATCAGCAGGCACACAGGTGTGGCTGAGCACTTGGATGGGGCTGGTTTGCCAGTGATGGGCCTGGTTGTAGGAAGTTGGTGTTTCTGACAGGTACCCTGTCTGCCTGTGAAGGGTGGGGCTGAGTCCCCAAGGGTGTTGCCGAGACATCAGGGCTGTGGGGAGGACGTGGTCTGTGTCCTCAGGCTGGGTGCTTGGATCCTGTGCCCACGGTAGCCTGTTCATGTCTAGAAGCCTCTGCATACCAGCTTGTCTTACCTGGGATCAGTCGTGCCTGGGTGGCAGCTGGGGCCAGATGTGCAAAGCAGAGATCAGGCTGATCAGAGGCTTTTTTTTTTTTTTTTTTTTTGAGACAGGGTCTCGCTTTGTAGTTCAGGCTGGCCCTGAGCTCACTCTGTAGCCCAGGCAAGCCTCGAACTCAGCAATCCTCCTGTCTCTGCCTCCCGGGTGCTGGGATTACAGGTGTGAGCCACCATGCCCGGCCTTTTTTCTTTTTTTTGTGGCAGTACTGAGGATTGAGCACAGGGCCATCACACTAAACTACATCTTCATTCCTTTTGTTTAGTTTGAAGCAAATTCTTTTTTTTTTTTTCTTTTGCTTTTTGAGACAGGGTCTTGCTTTGTAGTTCAGGCTGGCCCTGAGCTCACTACAGTGCCCAGGCAAGCCGCCGCGAACTCAGCAATCCTCCTGTCTCGGCCTCCCGAGTGCTGGGATTACAGGCGTGAGCCACCACATCCGGCATTGTGGTATGCGGTGTTGATTGTTGGTGGGCGTGTCTCCACACCCAGCATTATATGTGGTTACCGGGGATCAAACTCAGGACCTTGCGCTTGCGAGGCAGGCGCCGGAACCACTGAGCTAACCCTCCGGCCCTTGAAGCAAATTCTTATGAAGTTGCTCAGTTGCACAGCTGCACTGGAGCTTGGGGCCCTGCTGCTTCAGCCTCCCAGAGTGTGGGATTCCAGGCAACTCCACCCCACTCACCGAATACTCTTTCACGATGGGGTGGTGATCTAGAGGGGGGTCTGAGGCCCACTGCAAGGCTATGCCAGCTGGAGTCCCTGTGTAGAGGTGGGCGTGCCTGTGGATGAGTCATGTGGCCCTCACGGTTGGTCAGCAGAAAGAGCCACTGAGGCCCTAGGACTGGGAATGGCAGGAGTTGGCTGTGGCCCGAGGTAGCTGAAGTGTCTCCTGGGAAGAAGGGTTGCCCTGGGACCCTGGTCTGGACTCAGGCTGGAGGGCATCTCCATGCTGGCCTTTGGGCCTGGCCAGTCAGCCAGCAGATAGGCAGTGCCCCAGGAGTCTGCAGGGAGAAGGCATCTGCTGGCTGGCAGGGCACAGGGATCCTCAGGACACACAGTATTGCATTCAGCACTGGGTGACCTTGTGTGGCTTCCGTGGGACCAGGTCAGGAGGTTGCTGGGAGATGTGGGGGCCGAGCTAGTGGAGTGGCAGGATCTTCTCTGACAGGTATATGGAGCTGAGGCACAAGGAACACAGGGCAGGGCTCGGGGAGTAGGGCTGGGTGGTGGTCTGGTGTGCCTGGTTTGAGAGCTGAGGCTGTTGGGCATAGGGAGGGTGGCAGGAGGTAGTCAGGCTTGCTGCTTTGTGGGCTGTAACTCCCTGTTCAGGGACTGTCGCCCCAGCAAGACCTTGGTCACCCTCAGGAGGCACCAGTAGAAGCCATGGTTACCTGCTGTTAGCATGCTAAGCCCAGAGGGTAGGGCATCCCGGCCTCCTTCCTGAGCTGCTGCTGAGGCCTTCTCACTTGAGGTTTCTCCTAGGGTCCTCCTGTCCAGCCTAGGGCCACTCTCCTGTGGTGTGGGGTGCTCCAAGCAGCCCTGAGCCCTGAGGAGTGAATCGGATGATGGGGCTTGGTTCTTCTCATGGAGAAGAGTGGTTCCCAGGCTGGCACGATTTTCCTGGGGAAGAGCTGCCTGTTGTCAGGCAGTGCGATCATACCTGATGGCCAGTGCCTGCCCACCCATCCAACTTCTGTCCTGCCCAGTGGTTTCAGCCTAGTCTGGCTCTGGATGGCATCCAGGCCCTTGTTCTCTGTGCACACTGTTGAGGTGGAGCCCAGTGGACTGAGGACCTCTGGCCTGGTGCATGCTCCCCACAGCAGCAGGACCCCAGCATGCCCAGTGCTTGGAGCAGGCCTGGGATGGCTTCTCCCACCTCAGGAAGCTGAAGACTGAGCAGTGTGTCTCCTCATCCCCACAGGATGACCCCGCTGGATGTGGATGGCCACCTTGCTCAGTGCCTGGCAGAGAGCACAGAAGATGTGGAGTGGTAGCCACCAGGGGACAGCGTGGGGACCTGGTGCCCTTACCCACCCTTGCTGCCCACCCTCAGCTGCACATTAAAATCGGGTTCTTACCAGTGAGACCAGGCTGTCAGTTCTTACTTTCTGATGTAGGTGTTAGGTAGAGACCTGTGCTGATCACAGTGGTGGAAAGTGCCTTCCACATGGCAGTGGAGCCCTTTCTCCATGCAGATTGGGGCCTTACCTGCTGGCCGTTGGCACACAGGGCTGGCCCAGGTAGCCTGATATATGGTCTTGGCCAGTACTGGGGATTAAACCAAGGGTCTTTGCACTGAGCCACATCATGTCCCATCCCTTCTTAAGATGTTTTATTTAATTTTTGGTAACAGGGATCAAACTTGTGACCTTGTGGATGCAAGGCAGGCACTGGAACCAATGAGATAAATCCCCAGCCTGAGGCCGGTTTTATTTTGAGAAAGGGTTTTGGTAAGTTACAAAGCTGCCCAAGCTGGCCCTGACCTTAGAACCTCCTGCCTCAGCTTTTAAGACTGCTGGGCACTGCCATGCCTGGCTGTGGCTTCTCCTTGAATGGAGAATCTCAGGGAAAGGACATGGACTGTATCTTGTCAGCAAGCTGTGTTCATGCTGACAGGTGAGTGGCAAATAGAGTGTGACTTATGCTTCTTTTCTTCCTGCTGTTCAGCTCCAGCTCTGGCTTTGGCCCTGGCTCAGGCCTGGTGCTTGAGGCTGTGCGAATGGTGGACCGGCCTAGGAGGGGGGACCATGGTGCAGAGGTTCAAGACCCCTCCAGAAACCCAAATGGCTGGGGCTGAGTGCCATGTGTGGACACCAACAGACCCTTGGCACACCTCCCCTGGTGCAGGTGCCATGGGCCAGGGTTGCCATTAGGGTCCCAGGCAGAGCTGGAAAGGTGCAGCAGAGACAGAGGTAATACCCACAGGCCCCACTGCCTCAGAGGGGCCTGATCCAGACCCTAGGCCCCAAGCTGGGGGCTGGGGAAGGCCCCACCTTTTGTTTCCTCTGGGCCTTGTGGACAAGGCGGTGGGGGGGGTGCTGCTCATGTGAGGGGCCTCCCACCCACCTCCAGCCCTAAGTTCTCCAGAGACACCTGAAGTCATAGTCTCCCTGGTTTCCCAGAATCACTCAATCCAATTGAACTGACAGCGTAAATTACCATCCCAGTCACAGCCAGTAGGACCCCAGCTCCACAGAAGAGGCTAAGCTGGGCACAGTAGGAAGATGGGACTGGGACCACTTGTTTCTGAGGCAGCAAGATGTGCCAGTGTGCAGTAGTGGGCACGGCCCCTCTACCTCACAGAGCCATGCTGCCTCACAAGGCTGTGGATGTGCCTCTGTGGGTGGTGGCGGTAGTAGCTGGGTGTGTGGTGGAGTCAGGTGGGGCCTCGACCTCTGTGTGGCCAGTAGCCTAAGTGCCCTAAAAATGGTGTAAGAAAATGGCTTCAAAACCTGCTTCCCTGAAACACCTACTTTTAACAAAAATACTAACACCCTGTGCGTTTTCATTAAAGTCTTTAATAGATGTGCAAGAGTAGGAATGACCTCGGCGCAGAGGGTAAGAACATCATCCACAGCGGGAAAACCGGCCGGCCACGGGCTCCGTGCACGACCACAGATGGCCGCAGGCTCCGCTTTACAGTCACAGGGTCACCAGGATCATGAACCACTTCCACAGTTACACACGGTCATGCCAGAGCCATCACAAAGCCGAGGGCTTTCCCAAGCGCACTTCAATATATCTTCCTTTTTAATTTATAAAACATTTTACTAGGTATAAAAATCTTCCCTTCTGATGGCACAATTGACATTCACACTTTTGTACAGGAGCAGCCCAGCTGGCCACCAGCAAGCTATTGGCAACACGGCAGTATTTAAATAAATCCCCTGACTCCAAGGCACCCAGGTCCCCGGCAGCATAGATCCCGGTGTGGCTGGAGGGCAGTCCCTGGACTCCCTGGAATGTCTGCTGCATTCTGGTGACTGTGACCACTGGGTGTCCCCAGGAGGGCTACTGGGACTGCACGGCATCTCCCGTCTCAGCTTTTGGAGCATCTCAGGCTGCCACAGGAGGGTTGGTGAGACACATCTGCGACCAGAGGCAGGGGGACCCCAGAGCAGGTGGGTGCCTGGAAACGTGCACTGCCCCATGGTAGCCCGGGGGGCCCCAGCCTGAAGCCTTTTCATCCCAGCACCTGGCCCTGGTGCAAATCACCCCGTGTGTAGCGCCAGTCACATGGAGGCCCGAGAAACCTGAGTGTTGAGTGGAGAGGCCGAGCCTGCAAGCACAGGGGGCAGCGGACAAGCCTCGTGCCGCCTCCTGGCATGGGTTTCCCTAACCTAGGATGAAGGCATAGGACTGGCCCCCTCCACAGTGCCCGGCAGCCAAGGGGCTGGAAGGATGGCTCTTGGTGCTCTGGCTGGTGAAGGGTGTGCCAACTCCCTGGAGAGCTGGCCTCCTCCAGGGAGGAGCAGGTTGGGCCATGCTTCACGGGGACATGTTGGCTATGGGTGTTCTGGGCATATGGTCAACTTTAAGGCGAGGGTCCCTCACACACATATTCTTTAAAATTTCCTAATTCTGAGCACTGTATTACTGATAAAAATAGTTTCCAAAAACTGAATACAGGACACAAGACATCCTGGAGGCACTGGTTCGTGTTCTCAGAAATACACTTGTGCACAATTAGTTCTCAATTTTATTTTTCCTTTCTTTGTTGTTTTTGTTTTTTGGTCTACGATGCTTTGGTGACATGTTTAGAATTGGCATCTGGTAGCTGTCAGTCCTTGAAGCTGCCGCGCTTGAGCTCTGCCTGGAAACATGTGCCAGGGATTATAGTGACGGGAACTTACCGGCTGACAGCATTCTGAATCACTAAAAACTCCTCTTTGTGGAATATCCCCGTAGGCACTTTGACTACTGTCCCCCCTCCACCTTTATCCTGCCTGCTGCGAGCTCAGCTCCTCAGTGCGGCTGTGCCCAGGGCTTGGGCAGGTGCCACTCAGAAAAAAGGCATCAGAGGAAAGCTGCAACACCATCGGTACATTTTATTCCTCAGGACATTACACGCTCACTTTCCTGGAGGAGCAGTCAGCGCACTGAGTTCTGCTTCTGCTGAGAGGTGCACCTCATAGACAGTGCAACAGTCTCCCCCAGGGCAAGGCCACCATGGCCTTGGTGGCACAGCGTGGGTACAGGAAGCCATTCCTTCAGCAGAGCCGGCCTCTGGGCACAGGCGCAAGAGGCAGCCCTGTCCCTCTGCAGTCGCAGCGGCCAGTGTCCTTCCCTGGCTGCGCAGAGCCACGTGCCTGGCCTGGCATGCATATGCTGTGGTTAAGGATAAAGTTACAGGGTCATTCATGGGTGTGTCCACGCCAGAGACGCACATGACCTCACACAGACTCCTCAGTGGAGAGCAGAAGCGGGTTGATGTACTCAAAGCCTTCAAACTCTGACTGGTCGATCCTCTTTATGACGTCTCTGGAAGCACAGGGTATAGTGGTGGCCTAAGCACACACAAGCAGAACTCCTACCCACTGATAAGAGTCGAGGTGGTCACTGTAGAATGCTGGTGGGTCCCCCACTTCTCACAAGGGATTGGTCCCGCCCCTGGGGCCCCAGACTCACTCGTCATCTGGAGTCAGCTGCACGGGCTCACTGGTGAACTGCGTGTCAAAGTTGTCCAGGCCATAGTCATCTGTGATCTGTGGCTGGAAGGGCGGCAGGGCCTGCTTCTTCTCCAACTGGGGAAACCGAGACAGTGGACCTCAGGGACCTGGCCGTACGGGTTTTCTTCACCCACGAGAATCATGAGGGAAATGGCGAGACATGGCCTTTAGCAGGACAGTGATGGCTGGACCCCGCCCCAGAGGGCTTGTGCGTGAGTGGAATCCACAGCAGTGTAGTCACTGAGCACAGCAGGATGCCGCTGGGCCCACAGCAGCCCTGCCAGGGGTCTGTGTCCCCAGATCACTGCCACAGAGCCTGGCAGCCAAGGTTAGTGGGGGAGTTTTCTTCTCTTGATGATTTGGAACCCAACTGTGAAGGTGCTGTGAAGACACTGCCTGGAGGGGGGGGCCTGGCATGGGCACATGTGGCACCACAGACATGCAGGAGGATGGCGAGGGCTCCACCTGGGCTGACCCTCTGGACCAGGACTGCCTCTGCTTCCCTCCCCATTTTGACCACGGATTGGGCTCATGTGACATTGAGAGGCTGTGATCAAACCCAAGGGTGTGCTCCCCCACTGGACCACACCACAGTCCTTTTCTCTCTTCTTTCTTGCATGTTTTGAGATAGGAACTTGCTACATAATTCAGGCTGTCCTTGAACTCTCTATTTAGCTCAGGATGCTCTCAAACTTACAGCAATACTCCTGCCTCAGGCTCCTGATTGCTAGGACCACAGCATGTGGCATCCTAGCTGTGTGCCACCCAGCCCCAGCCTTCTGCTACAGCAGCAGCTATCTGACACTCCCTCACTCTCTCACGCAGATTCGTGTGTGCACTCATTCTCTTGCCCACTTGTGCTTTCTGGCGTGGGCTGAGCTTGCAGAGGCCACCATCATGTGTGGACTCTGCTCCTGCCCCATGTGTGGCCATGTGACAGCCTGGAGAGGGGTGGCATGTGGGCCCAGCCCCCTTCCACACAGCCACACAGGTGGCCAGCAATGCTAACAACGTGGGCCTGGATCCTATGTCTGGCCAGTGGGGCCCCGGTAGGCTGCAAGGGCAGCACACATGGCTCTCGCCCTGTTCCTGGCAACAGCGAAGTTAGGACAGCTGCAGCAAAAACCATGCTGGGAAGAAAACCTGGACACTGGGACCTTGTCTCAGAAACGGTTTCACTGACAAGGTCACACCCCAGAAAGGGCAGATCCTTCAAGCACACGCAGGACACATGTGGGCAGGCGGCAACCTCAGCGGGGCCACTGCAGCAGTTGCCTTCATGTGCATTGCCTGGGCCTGGGCAGAGCCGCAGGTACAAGGTGTCCCTTTCTTCATGAGTGACTCATTTTATTTACCAGTATATTTTCTGATAAGAGAAAAGGGAGCATTTCTTACCCCCGCCCCCATCTCAGGCTGCGCTAAAGGACTGACGTAGGAAAGAGCTGAAGCAGAGCAGGGGCAACCAGGGCAGTGCTGCCACTACTCTGCAAGGGGAACTGGTACCTCAGTCTCCCTCTGTGCACCCACAGGTGGATCCTCATGCCAGGGCCCCTCCATGCTCTCTGCCCAGTGGGTTGAGTGGCCCTCAGAGGCTGAGCCTGCCCTGAGCCAAGAGGACAGATGACAGGTAGCAGGTTCTGTTCTGCAGTGGTGTTTCCTTTGGGCTGCCTGTGTTCTGTAGGAGCCCAAGCAGAGGGGAGCAGAGGTTTGGGGCCTGCCACAGAGGGGACTCCTGCTCCCAAAACCCTGCACTGGGGAGGGTGGTGTGGGAGGCAGCAGAGCCGTGAGTGGGCAAGTCTCCCTGCTGGCAGTAGCACCTGGCTCTGCTCTCAACCACGTCCCATGGGCGCAGAGACCCAGCCCTGCTTCAGGCCCAGGTCCTGAGGAGCTGTGGCCCCACAGAATCCACCATCTCATCCCCCACTGACGGGAAAGGAGCCCAGGGCCTGGGGGTCCTGGCCTCACATGCCCTGTGGTGGCAGCTGGAAGAGGGGAAAGGCACTGAGGGGGGCGACCTGGGTTTTACTAACTCCAAGGCTGGAGAAAGCTGAGGTTGTAGGCAGTCGCCACCACTGCCACTGCCAGGCAGAGTGGGGCATGGGAGGTCCTTCGGAAGCCACAGTGAGACCAAGCTGAAGACCTACCAGTGTCATGTCTAGGCATCTTGGTATTGGCACCCCAAGGAAAGGATGCTGGGCCTGGGTTTCACAGTTCCATGGCCAAGCTCTCGGGCCACGGGCTCAAGCCCTGGCCACCCCTTCCCTACCACCCAGGCCCCTGAGCAGAAGGTGGCTGGCAGCTGTGTGGATGGTGCCCCTGACCTCGGTCTGGAGCAGGAGCCGGTGTGGCTTGGGAGCTCTCAGGTGGTGAGGGAGGGGCATGCAGTGCAGGGCCAGGGCCCCAGCATCTACTCAACGAGCTGTGTATTCTTTGTCTTCTCATAAGAAGGTATTTTACAGGCTGCACTCCAATAACTAATGTTTCTAGAACTGAAATGAGCTAGATTCACTTTTGCTCTCATACCAGGAACCACCCTGGTCAAGCTTGAACACTGCACCTGCTGCTCCATTGGTGACCTGGGCCCTTCCCTGGGCCAGACCCAGGCTCCTCCCAGCTGCACAGCCCCACAGGCAGCCTGTGGGAGCCCCTAGCCCCTCCGTCCTTGCCCTGCCTTACCAGGTCCCAGTCTATGCTGCGGAAGAAGGCGTGTGACTTGATGTCAGAAAATCCAGTCTGTGGCCGGCAGCCAAGCCTCTCTTTGGGGTCCTGGGGATCAGATGCAAACAAGACTCAGGCTTCTGCCCATTTACGAGCCTTCTCCGCCCAGAGCTGGAAACCCCTGCACTGGTGCCCTCCCTCCAAAGTCCCAGGTCCCTCCTTATTTCTGGTGGGCATGACTCCATTTTGCTTTGTTCTATATGAGTAACTACGGAAGGCTATAAGTGCAGAACTCAAGACAGGAGCAGAAATCCAAAGCCTCACGGGCATTGAGAGCTACCCAGGGATGCGGTCAACATGGCAAGCATACCTTATTCAGAAATCCTTTCAAGACGTGGGAGGCTTTGACGGACAAGAAGCGGGGGATACGGATGGGCTTCTCCAGGATCACTGCAGTGGTGGAGGGAGGTGACCCACAGCCCCACCCCACCCACAGCCCTGCCCCACCACGCCCCCTGAGCCAGCCTGGTTCCTGACCCCCATGCCTTGTTTCTGGTTCTGGGGATGACTGGACCTGAGGCATCTGCCCTGCCCTGCGGATCCACTATGTTTCTTTTATTTCAGTCTTCCCTAAACTGTTAAACTGCCCAGGCTGGGCTCCAACTTGTGATTTTCCTGCCTCAGCCTCCAGACAGCTGGGATTACTGGTGCATGGCACCAACCTGGCTCTTCTGGAGACATTATGTCTAGATAGGGCAGGTTCCCAGTGACACAGCTCTGCCACACCTAGGGTGGTACAGTGGTAGGTGTGCCCTGCTAGGTGGGGCAGATAGTCTTTGTGTTTTGTTTTGTTTTGTTTTTTGAGACAGGGTCTCGCTTTGTAGTTCGGGCTGGCTCTGAGCTCACTTTGGAGCCCAGGCAAGCTTCGAGCTCAGCAATCCTCCTGTCTCTGCCTCCCGAGTGCTGGGATGACAGGCGTGAGCCACCATGCCCAGCACTGTGGTATGTAGTATTGATGGCTGGTGGGCCTGAGTCTCCACGCCCAGCATTGTATGTGGTTTCCGGGGATTGAACTCAGGACCTTGCGCTTGCAAGGCAGGTGCCGGAACCACTGAGCTAACCATCCAGCCCCAGTCTTTGTGTTTTCCAGGTGACCCGTCACGGCCACACAATCCTCCCCTTGCAGGACCCATGAGACTGTGGGGCTGCCCACCTTGGAACAGGTAGTCCTCTGTGTTCATGTCGGGGTTGTCCGTGATGATGTCGAAGGGGGAGCGGCCAGCCATCATCTCGAACATGAGGACGCCCAGTGCCCACCAGTCCACGCTGAACCCTGGGGACAGTTGTTGTCAAGCAGGCCAACAGCCAGCCCTACTTGACATGGGGAATCAGGCTCTCCACAGCCGCTATCCTGGCCAGTGCAATGTCTGCATGTTCACCCTACATGGGGGCATCCCCATTGGCACTTGGCCCTGCAGTGGCGTCCCAATCAGGACAGCAAGACCCAGTTGCTGCTCTTTCTTGCTCTGCTGTGTGCAGCAGAATCTCCTCTCTCAAACATGGTTCCCTAACGCCCAGTCTGACGGGAACACTGTCAGAGCATGTGAGGACTCTCCTGGCCACTGAGCTGCTACCCTGACTTCTCTGGATGCCCATGCCACTTCCCAGAGCCCTGTTACCTCCAGGGTAGGGACCCACCCACTCACCTGCCTGTCCCCAATCTGTTTTTTTTTTTTCCTGAGACAGGGTCTTGCTTTGTAGTTTAGGATGGCCCTGAGCTCTCTATGTAGCCCAGGCAAGCCTCAAATTCAGCAGTCCTCCTGCCTCTGCCTCCTGAGTGCTGGGATGACAGGGGTGAGCCACCACACCTGGCACTGTGGTATGTGGTACTGATTGCTGGTAGGTATGAGTGACCATGCCCATGCCTAGTATTGTTGTATGTGGTTACTAGGGATTGAACTCAGGACCTTGTGCTTGCTAGACAGGTGCCGGAACCACTGAGCTAACCACCCCCCAACCTGTTTTATGGCAAGGGAAATGTGTAGAAATGTGTGCAGGTGCTTTTGCAATGGGCTTCCTTGGGCACATGAGGTACATACGCATGCTGCAGTAGACTGGTGTGCATAGCCACATACATGGAGGTACATGCAGGGCATTGCGCCAACTCTGGGTTCCCAGCCAGGAGGATGGGGCTGCAAGGTGGACAGGGCATTGGATCCTGATGAAGGCCCATGTGCCACCCAAAGTGAGACTGTGTCACCTGCAGCCACATGGGGAGCGCCCGCCAGCTCAGGGTGCACTGAGCAGTCCATCTGTCTGCTTCATGCCCTGCCTTAAGGCCCCATGACAACAAACCTCTGGGGGACACAAGGGAGTTTGCATGGCCTCATCTGGGGGCTGGTGACATTGGCTGGACACAGCAGGGGCTGTGAACGCTCACAGGGGTGCACTGTGGTCAGTAAAATCTCTCCCACTGGCCTTGCTTTGGCCCTGAGGGTGGTGGCTCCAGACAGTGTTGCCAGGGTGGGGAGGCCCGGTCCGAGCCACTCTCGGGTGCCACAAACTCACCGTACTCTTCTCCCCGCAGGATTTCCGGGGCGATATAATTCGGAGTTCCACAGAAAGTGCTTGTCGTGTCTCCAGGGCCCAGGCCTTCCTGCAGGGATGGTTACCAGGGGTCACCAGGTGGGGCAGGGCAGGTGGGGTGGGAGGGCAGAGGCGGCACTCAACCTTGCACATGCCGTAGTCCGTCAGCTTGATGTGCCCGTCGGCATCCAGCAGTACGTTGTCGAGCTTCAGGTCCCGGTAGATGATGCCTCTCTCGTGCAGGAAGTTGAGTGCAATGCAGATCTCAGCGGCGTAGAACCTGGGTTGGGACAGCCGGGACAGCAGGGGGCGCTGCAGGGCGCTGCCCTGGGCACATCTCCCGGCTGCACCATGCCACCACCCTCGTTGCCACCAGAGAGCTGTGGACCCTGTGTACATAATGTGTCCTTCCTACCCATGAGCACGGCTACCAGAAAAAGGCCAGAAAACATGGGTCGTGAAGACGGTAGGGCTGCGGACCCTGTGCATGCCAGGGCTGGGAACCAGAGCAGCTGCTGCAGTGACGGCACGTGGGGATCCTCATCCTCAGGGCTGCACGACAGGGCCATGTAGCCCACTTGCGCCTGTGCCCCCGAGGGCAGCAGGGTCTCTGGTCGGACCTGCGTGTGGCACTCCTACAGCTTTGTTCCCAAGTAAAAACCCAGAAGCGTTCTGTGTCCGTGACCACCATGCAGGTGAGGGACGTGTGGCTGTCCCTGCTGAGGATGCTGCTTGGGCTCCAGGAGGAACCAGATACAGAAAAACAAATCCTACCCTCCACACCTACAGGAGGCCCTGGGGGACTCAGGTTCCTGAGCAGCAGTGGGGAGGGAAGGAGGGCATCATGGGGACAGAATCTCAGTTTGGTTTTTATTTTTAGAGACAGGGTCTTGCTATGTAGTTCTGCCTGGCCTTGAACTCATGCCAGTTCTTCTGCCTCAGCCTCCTGTGTGCTAGGGCTACATGTATGTACCACCACATCTGGTTTCAGTTTGGTTTTGACTTTTTTAGGGATAATACTGGGGATTGAACCCAGGGACACTATGACTGAGCTATATCCAGCTCTCTTTGGAGACAGTCTCATTAAATTTGCCCAGCTTAGATTTGGACTTGAGATGCTCCTGCCTCAGCTTCTTGGGCCTTTGGGATTACAGGTGTGCACCACGACACCCAGCAAAGATCTCCACGTGGAAAGATGCAGAGCTTCTGTGGATGGATGGTCCTGATGGCTGCCAGCAAGACGAACACACATAATGCTTCTGAGCTTTTCAGTCAGAACTGGTAAGAACGGTACATGTGTGTTCTGCACAATTGACAGTGTTTAAAAAAGCAGTGAGTAGGCCGTATGCTGTTCTTGGTTTTTGCCGCCCCTCCCTGCACAGGTCCCATGAGTCAGAACTGCACTGGCTTGAAGGAGAAAAGGACAGCACGAGCAGTTTAACCGGCTCCCACTAGCCACACTTCAAGGTTGGCAGGGCATATACCAGGGACCCAAGGGCCAGGTGTCCCGGGATCACTGAGGAGCAGTCAGGTGGACACTGCATGCCAGTTGCTGGGAGTTTATCGCTGGGCCAAAATGGAAAGGGACAAAACCCAGATGGTGCCCACACAGGAATGTCGACTGCAGAACTGCATCATTGCCCTGCAGTGTGAGGCTTATTCGCAGGGGCCTTGGGCCTAAACCTGAGACACTGCAACTGTGAGGCTGCTCGAGGCCTGGTCACATCATGGAAAGGCAAGGTCTCTCTCTGTGTATCTCCCAGTGTCACTCACCCTGTCCCCGCACTGGGATCCCTCATACACCCAACCCACTGGTTGCCCACCTGGCGTGCTCCTCCGGAAGCTTTCTCTGCCTCTGCATGTGGAACATGAGGTCCCCGCCATTGACATACTCGATGACCAGGAAGAGCCTGCACAGGAGAGGAGAGTCGGTGCTGAAGTCATGCAGCATGGCCAGCCTCACCGTGGACCTGGGCAGCATTGCCCATGCTGGGCAGACATTGCCTTTCACACCCAAGTGGCTCATGGGGAGCAGGAGGCAGACAGGGCCTAAGGCTGAGCCTTGCACTGGTTGGTGGCATCCCAAGGACCTGCAAAGCCCACCTTGGAGGCTTGTACCCAAACATACCCTCCATAAGGTTGGGGTTCCTCTCGGTGACTCAAATCCCTAAGGTGAGAGGAAAGCCAGGTGCTGAATCCCCACCCTGCACTACTGACCCAAGGGAGCTAAACCCATACAGGAAAATAGACAGAGGCACAAGCACAGCTGCGGGACCACAAAGGCAAAGACGGCTGCTCTCCTGCCCTGCAGAAAAGGCTCTGAACCCCAGTGTGGGCAGTGACCACACTATGGCTACAAGGACCCAAGCCCGCGCCCATGTGCCAGAAGTGTCCAGCTCCCCGGGCAGTACTCGCCACCCTCACCCAGATGGGTGACCCCTGTGGAGATCACTGATCCAGAAGATCACTGAGGCCAGAAGATCAGAAAGTTTTACAGAAACAAAGTTCTTTAGGAGACTTCATAGCACAGGGCTGGTATTTCTCACAACTACTGAGACTTACAAGGGGCAATCAAAGCATATGGTGAATGTTCAAAGAATTTATCACAGTAAAAGCTAACACTGCTATGAAGCCCACTCAAAATTTCTCCCCCTCAGAATGGGATAAAATAAAATTTATTTCAAAAAATTCTTGCTGGGCCGGAGGGTTAGCTCAGTGGTTCCGGCGCCTGCCTCACAAGCGCAAGGACCTGAGTTCGATCCCCGGTAACCACATATAATGCTGGGCGTGGAGACACGCCCACCAACAATCAACACCGCATACCACAATGCTGGACGTGGTGGCTCATGCCTGTAATCCCAGCACTCGGGAGGCAGAGACAGGAGGATTGCTGAGTTCGCGGCGGCTTGCCTGGGCACCATAGTGAGCTCAGGGCCAGCCTGAACTACAAAGCAAGACCCTGTCTCCAAAAAGCAAAAAAAAAAAAAAAAAAAAAAATTCTCGCTGAGTGTGGTGGCTCATGCCTATAATCTCAGCACTTGGGAGGTGGAGGCAGGAGGATTTCTGGAAGCTTGAGAGCAGCCTGGACTTACTGCACAGCAAGATGGTCTCAAAAAGAATAAAAAAACCTAAGGTCTCCAGAACTGCTTCAGAAAGTGGCTGCACCATGTGGTGTGTTCCAATAAGAGCTATTAGGGGCCGTGTGTCCTTAACTATAGTAACATTGTTAAGTTTAAACATTCACTGCCACTGACCCATGGAGTTGCAGCCACTCCTGCCCTGGCCACCTGTTGCAGAACCTAAAAAATGGGGACACAGAGGGACATTAGGGCAGGAGGGGGTTGGTGACTATGCTGCTAAGGGAGCGTAGAGTCCTTGGAAAACAGCGCCTTGCCCATTGTGGCCCCCAGGAGCAGCGACACCCAGACCCAGCTAGGAGAGTCAGGAAGGGGCCACCCTGCAGGGACACTGTCAGGCCCTCTCTTCATGGCTGCCTGTGGCTGCTCTCATGAAGACTCCCGAGGCAGAGTCAGATTCCTGGGCCCCCTGCAACCAGACAAGTTGCTTCTAAGGTCCAAGTCGAAAACCAGAAGTGAAAAAAAACCAAAAGCAGCATCACCAAGGTGGGCCTTACTGAGGCCAGGGCAGTGGGCACTGTCTCCGGCTTTGGAACCGTGGCCATTGTAACATGGCTTCCACTGTTACCTGAGCTGCAGAGGGGCCCCAAATTACGGCATGGGCTCAGCATGTGCAAGGCCTTGGGTTCAAGTCTCAGCATCCATCCAGGCCTGGTATGGTGGTGCATGCCTGTCATCCCAGCACTCAAGAGGCCAAGGCAGGATAATTGCAAAGTCAAACACAGCTTAGGCAACTTGGTAACTTAGACTCTTAAAAATAAAGTATAGCAAAGGGGCAGGATGCAGCTCCAGTTACAGTTTGTGGGTTTGACTTCAGCCCAATCCTTGGTTCAGGACCTGTACTTGAAAGGTACAGTGAGCGCTCCAGAGTCTGCAGCTGCCCCATGAGTGCAGGGCACAGCAAGAAAACTGGGCATCTTGGGATTTAGGAGGAAAGAAAGAAATCCTTATTTTTTTCCCCCACTCAGAGCCCCTTTAGAATTGCCTGGCTCATGTGGAAAGTGCTGTTTCCTTAGCAGATTTCCACTCACACTGCCAGCCAGTGCTGAGTCAGTAAGCTTCCTACGGCATCAGTCAGCCAGGACTCTGGCACACACAGGCTCCAACTGCTGGACACACGACAACATTGGGAGATGCAAAACCTGGCCCAGCCAGGGTCTGATGCCACCAGAGTCAGTGATGGGCTCCGTTAAAAACAAAAACAGAGGTGAGGGCAGGAGTCCTGTGCATGTGGGTGCTCTGGCAGGATTAAGTCTTCCTACGAGGCAGGTGCATCCCCTTGTGTTCAGACAGCCAAGGAGGTGAGAGGAAGAGCAGGCCTTCTTCAGACTGTGCTCACAGGCCTGGACACAGTGACCTTGTCCACCCCATGGGAGCCCCATGGCAGGAGGGACCCTCAGCCCTCCCTGGGCTGGGTGCCCCAAGAGGATATGAGCCAGGCCAGGAGGTGCAGTCGGTGAGACTCCAGGAGGGTGGCCAAGCTCCCAGCCCTGACAGGCCAGGGTGAGGAGAAAACTAGTGGGTGGTCACAGAGCCCAGGCCCTGGCTCTAAGAGGCCCACAGGCCAGGCCAGCCTTAATGGTGTCTGGGACTGTGTGCGTGTGAAGTGTTTCTCACATGAGTGTGCTTCACTGTGCTCTGGCATGTGCAAACCCCACAGCTCACATCCATGAGGCTACAGGAGGCTGCAGTTGGCAGCAGTGCTCCTTAGCTGTGAGGATATTTTTAGAAAAGAACAGCATTTGTACATATAGCCCGAGCAAAGCAGGGGCCCGTGTAGACTGGTGCTGTGTGTCAGAAGGCAGAGGAGGCTGCTCCACCCCCACCTCTGCCCGGCTAGCAGACTCCAGGCCACACCGCCAGCTCCTCAGTTCCACCTGGAGGGTGGTAGGCCATTGGCACCTTGTCCCCACTGATATCCTGAGCATCAGGGAGCTCTGAGCCACTGATGCTGTGGACTCCTGGGGCTTTCGTGTGTGCTGGACAGACCAGCAGCGGTGATCCCCCCCCCCCCCCCCCAGTAAGAACCCCAAGCTGGAGAAATGGTGACTCTCAGAAGTCTGCACCCTATGAACCTTCCCTTTTGCCAGCCTTTCAGCCTTTGGTTCTCCAGCTTAGTCATAGCAGAAGCAGATGGTGCACCAAGCCCACAGGTCCTGCTGGGGAATCCCTGAGCATGGTGTAGCCTTGTGGCCTCCATGGAGAGAACAGCCAAAATTTTGCAAATACAGTGGTGATTGCCGGCCTGTTGGCCCCCGAAAATCTAAAGGCAGCAAACATTTACAACTCTAGACCAGTATCCAACACACATAGAGCTCATGATAAAGCCCCATCCTGGACTCACGCTGGCCTCACACCTGGCCCCAGCCTGTACTCTGTGGGATGCTTTCCACAGCGTCTCATAATTTACATGATTTAATAATTAATGTAATTAATTATGTGATGGAATAACTGGACTTCAGACACACGACATTTACTTAGTATGACACCAAACCAACGGGACGCACGGCACATCCGGTGACCTGAAAGGCTCATGCCTGCACCTGCAGGAGGCTGCACACAGCAGACCTCAGGGGCTTGGCCTCCCCTGGGCAGCAGGGCCAGCAGGGTCCCAGGTCCCTGCCTCCTCTTACCGGCTCGTCGTCTGGAAGCAGGAGTGCAAGCCGACCAGGAAGGGGTTGCTGGACGCTTGCTCAAAAACGTGCTTCTCTGTCTGAACCCAGTCGATGTCCTGAAATGGAAACCAGATGGATGACACTCCTGGGCGCCCGCAGGGTCCTAGAGCAGGCATAGGACAGGAAGGCCAGAGGGGCAGGCAGTGTAGACAGGAAAAGAACATGTCTGTCAGGAAATGCAACGGTCTAGGCCCACCCTTGCCGGCCAGTGCAGTGCCATCACACCTCACTGCTGTTGTTCTCCCTCCAACTCAGCCACCTCCAACACCAACACCACCCATCATCACACACCCGCCATCACTACCAGCAACGCCTTCACCCCCATGTCCCCCATCACCCCCATCATGATCCTCATGAGCCTGGGAAGGTGGTGAGGCCAGCGAGGGTGTAAGGCTGAGCTGGTTCCCAGGGCCCACAGCTCCAACATGGGGCCTGGGTCAAGGCCCACCCTCTGTATCCAGGTTGCTTTGGGCTGGAGCTCAGCAGAGGCCATGAGGGCACAAAGCACGTAGGGTCTTCCCCCAGGGGCAGAGCTCCCAGGTGGCCCCTTACCTTAGGGGTAGGAATGAGAGGCACAGAAATGAGGGAGGTTTCTGGGGGACAGCCAAGCGCGGAAACTTTGAGAGTGAGCCCTCCCAGACCCTACAGGGCCCTCTGTCAACCCCAACTGTCCTTGAGTGCCCTGGGCCTGTTCACCCGGGATGTCACAGAGACACCAGATGCCTGTCTTCTCACCACCATGGCTAGGGCTGAACCCAGGGCAGCTGCCACTCCTGTGCCCCACCCCCCACAGTCCCATGACCGCTGGGGAGACAAGAACCTGCAGTGTGAGCTGTGCGTGACCTACAGGAGCTCAGCTATAACTAGGGACATCTGGCACCTCATGGGCTGACACTGCAAAGAAAGGGCCGACAGCCACAGCCTGGGAACAGGCAAGAGTGCAGTGTCGTCAGGACAATGGTTCAGGTGAAACCACCTGCACAGGGAAGCTTGGTGTCAGCAGGAGCATGGGACAAGGCCATGAGAGTGAGGCCCTCCAAGCACATTAGGGGACCCAGAGTGACAGGCAGCGGGGAGGGACAAGGGCAGGAAGCGGGTGCTGCATCCCGGGGTCTCAGCTCTGTGTGAGCAGGAACCAGGGCCGCTGGTCCAGAAGAATCTGAAGGGGCTTCCGGCCTCCCTCAGAGCCAAGTTCACAGCAGGTTGCAGGGCAGGGCCCGACCCGCAGGCACAGGGCCCAGCCCGAGGGCACACAGACCTGAGGGTCTCCCCAGACGTGCACTTACACCAATGCACACAGCCATGCATGCCTGGCTCTCCTGCCTGCCAACTCCCAGCACCATGCTTCTCGAGAGCAAATTCACACTCCACTTTGGTCTCATGGATGGTTTGGAGAGGCCAAGAGAACAAAGCCATAACACAGGCAAACCTGGGCCCTCTCCTCCGGCTCTGTACACCAGGGACAGGGGCACTCCACAGACTTTCCAGCTGCCTAGCGTGCTGCAGAGGGGGGTCAAAATCCTTGTGCAATGCTGCCAACCAGCAGGGAGCCATTGTGGAGCCTCAGTCTCCTCAGCTGTAAATCCAGGCACCACCCACTTGCCAGCTCAGCACATGGGGTTGAGGCCCCATTCAGCAAGCAGTGCACTATACAAATGCACCTGCTGGGAGGAAGGGAAGGCACAGATCCAGCCTGGTCTGGGCCCTGAGCCTGACAGGGTTGGGGGCAGGGGCCTCCCGAGGCTTAAGGAGCTGCAGATCACCAAGTGTCCAGCAGCAGCCTCACCTCCATCTCCCATCCCCCTTCTCTGCCCGAGATGGACAAGCAAGCACCACCCCCAGCCAGGATGGCTCCTAAAAAGCAGCAAGGACATGAAGGAACTGGAAGCTGTGTGGAAGCCGTGCGGGGTGGTGGGAAGGAAAAGGGGCAGCACCTCAAGCACAAGTTCTCAGCGGATCCGGGAGAGAGATAGGTGATGGAGGGAGACCAAGCCAGGTAGGTGCACGATCAGCTCCACAGGGAACACAGGCAAGTGCTGCTGACACCAGCCAATAAAACAGGATGTGAAGCACAGACAACACTCAGCCACCCAGCAAGCCCCTCCCAGATAGGCATGCAGCAGCCGAAGGAGCACGGATGCCAGGCTGCTATCCCTGCCTGCCACACGGACACACAGGCCCCTCCCAGGGCACTGCAGCGTACTGCATGATACACTTCAGGTGGTTGAAGTGTGTGTGTGGTACTGGGGCTGAACCCAAGGAGCACTGAGTTATACCCTCAGACTTTTTTTTTTTGAGACAGGGTCTTGCTTTGTAGTTCAGGCTGGCCCTGAGCTCACGAGGTAGACCAGCCAAGCCTGGAACTCAGCAATCCTCATGCCTCAACCTCCTGAGTGCTGGATGACAAGTGTGAGCCACTGTGGTATGTGGTACTGATTGCTGATGGGCAAATGTCACTGTGCCCGGTATTGTATGTGGTTACCAGGGATTGAACTCAGGAGCTTGCGCTTGCTAGGCAGGCACCAGAACCACTGAGCTAAATCTCCAGCCCCCTCAGGCTTTTTTTTTTTTTTTGAGACAGGGTCTCGCTTTGTAGTTTAGGCTGACCCTGAGCTCACTATGTAGCCCAGGCAAGCCTCAAACTCAGCAATCCTCCTGCCTCTGCCTCCCAAGTGCTGGGATTACAGGCGTGAGCCACCATGCCCAGCACTGTGGTATGTGGTACTGAATGCTGATGGGCAAGAGTCACCGTGCCTGGTATTGTATGTGGTTACCGGGATCGAACTCAGGGCCTTATGCTTGCAAGGCAGGCGCTGGAACCACTGGGCTAAATCTCTGGTCCCCCTTAGGCTTTTTATTTTTATTCTGAGGCAGGATCTTGTTAAGGTGCCCAGCTGGCCTTAAATTTGTGATCCTCTTGCCTAAGCCTCCTAAGCAGCTGGGATCACAGGTAGCTGCCACTGCCCTACGAAGATGGCAAATTCTGTTATGGTAATGTCTGCTGCAGCCATGAGAAATCCGCACACAGGAGTGGAATCAAGATCCAGACAAACAGCCTGGGGCTCCTACACCCCGAGTATCTCCCAGTGTCCTTGGCGATGGAGACAGCCATGCTTGTGGGCCCACACCACCCGTCTGCACAGCCCACCCAGGTGTGCTCCACTTGGCATCCTCACTCAAGGGTTCTGACTGACGCCATGACTCAGGCGCCCATCTGTGACTGCCTCAGGTTGGCTTCTTTGTGAACCATCTCCGTGTCTGTGCATCATCTGCACCCCCACGTGCTCTCTGCTGTTTCCTCATATGCATCCCCCGCGTCCCCACAAGTGTCCCCACGTGGCCCCCACCTCATCATCATGCACGAGCTCCTTCTTCACCACCTTCATGGCGTAGATCTGGCCGTTCTTCTTCAGCCGCACCAGGAGGACCTTGGCGTAGCTCCCACGCCCGATGACTCTGATGAGGTCAAAGTCCTGCAACCCGAGCCCCTGAGAGATTTTGATCCCGTCGACCCCGTCGATGACTGGCTTCAGGTCCTGGGTGGGGAGAACAGAGGGACGGGACACTAGCCAGGCGCTGAGGCCCAGCCCCAACACCACAACTCAGCACTGGGGGCCATGGGCTGGGGACACAGGCCACATGACTGGATGCTTCTGTAAGCCATGAGGGCCTGGGGCCCAGCCCCACCAGAGCCTGGTGGCCGGGCGGGACCTGGAACCACTTGGCAGCTGCAGAGCCTGGGTGGTCACAGGCAGCCACAGACATCTGTGGGAGAGCTGGGCTGTGGCCCCTCGGGAGGAGTGCGCCTTGAGGTTGTGGGCGGAGGCTAAGGACAGCGTGCTTGCTGTCTCTGCTCTGGTCACCACAAAGCCAGCCACACGGAGCTGGAGTAGGACCAGACACCTCCCAGCCCAGACAAGGCCGAGCCCCTCATACTCACCTCAGAATCATCTTTAATGTTGTCGTGCTTCCGGGTTGAAGAAATATAAGCAACTAGTGGAGAGAAGCAAAGGGAAGAGCGTTACAGGTGGCACTGTGGCCCAGGCCAGGCCAGCAGTGCTCAAGAGGCCATGGCGCAGTCACTCAGGGCCCTGCTCCAGGGCTGTGTAAAGATGAAGCTCTAGCCCTGGCAGCTTGTCTGGTGACCGCTGGCGGGATTCACTGCGGTGACCAGAGACTCCAACACAGCTTAGGCTTGAGCCCCACAACCCACGGCAGGCTGGAGATGCTCCAGGCCCTGCTCTGCTAGACACTGCAATGGAAGTGCTCAGAGGATCTTCTTCACAGACAGTCTGACATGAGCCCATTTATAACAAACGGGGTGTTCTGGGAATTCGCCAAACACTGCGCTAACTGCAAAGGCCAGCAGGCTGTTTGCACATGCTTACACCACCTAACGCTAAAAATCCTACACAGAACCATCTCAAGTCTGGGACTATCTTAAGATAGTCTAGCCTTCAGTCTGTCTCCTAAGACCATGTAAGCAGCGTGTGGAGGCGTACTGTAATCTCAGCACTCTGGGAGGCCGAGGCAAGAGGGTGGAAAGTTGAGCCCAGCCTGGGAAATTCAGGGACTACTGACACCTTGTCTCAAAAATAAAAAAATAGAAAAGCAGTGAGTATGTGGCTCCTTGTGAAGGTTCTCCATTTAATGCTAGTAAAGCAAAAAAAGAAAAAAAAAGTATGTGGTGGACGGGGTAGGGGCACGAGTGCATGTACGTGTGTCTTATGGATGAACAGATGATGGATAGATGGGTGAAGATGAATGAGTGGGTAGGTGGGTGGATGGTAAATGAGTGATAGGTAGATGGATAGATGATTGCATGGATATGTGGGTGTGCAGATGAACAGTACACAGATGAGTAGATGGGTGGATAGATGGGCAGATGGATGGTAGATGAATGGACAGTTGAGTGGATGGAGGATGGATGGGTGAGTAGATGGAGGGTAGATAGATGAGTGGAGGATTATACGTGGATGGAAGATTGGACAATCTGCAGGTGGGTGGGCCGCTGTTTATAAGGAGTCTTTTGTGTGAGGTGCTGTACCATTTCGTGTTCTGCACTCCGGTTTCATCCTTTAAGCTCCCTAAGGAGACAGACTTGCTATCCAAATGAGACTTAGGGCATTCTCACACCTGCATAAGAGTCTACAAATGTGGAAGCTTGTAACTCACCATTAGCCAATTCCTATTTTAAATCTCTGTGAATGCTCCTTGCAAGATTCCCAAGGGCTGGGCCAGGGATTTAGCTCAATGGTTCTAGCATCTGTCTCGAAAGTACAAGGTCCCGGGTTCGATCCCCGGTCACTACATACCACAATGTTGGGTGACTCAGACCCACCAGCAATCAGTACCACACACTACAATGCCAGGCATGGTGGCTCAAGCCTGTAATCCCAGCACTCGGGAGGCAGAGGCAGGAGAATGGCTGAATTCGAGGCTTGCCTGGGCTACATAGTGAGCTCTGGGCCAGCCTGAACTACAAAGCAAGACCCTGACTCAAAACAAAACAAAACAAAACAAAACAAAACAACCCAAGGGCCATGCAGCTGGCCCTGTGCATGGCAGTTCTGTGTTCACAAAGGCAGCACAACGCAGCACCCAGGTGGAGGAGCCGACCCCAGTGCTGCTGCTAAGTCTTTCTGGAGGCCCATGCTTGTGCAGGGGAGGACCTCCTCTTGGGCTTCCACAGGAGCACTCTGTGGAGATGTCACAAGCCAGCACTCTCCGGGGAAGATCCTTCACCCCACCCATCCTGCTGGGGACTCAAGTGACACCCAGCACAGCGCTATCCCCCCTCCTGCAGGAGGTGCCATGCTTGCCAAGGCTGGCCCCTGGGAGCAGGGAGTCAGGATGGGGCAGGCAGGTGGCTTTCCAGGCACAGAGGACTGGGCCCCAAGGATGTGGTGCCTACTTCCATCAGTGTCCTCAGAAGGAAGGTCCACGCCGTCACTCTTCTCGTCTACTGGAGGTTCTTGGGAAGGCATGACAGAATCCTGCAGAAGACCACACCACAACACGGCTTCTGGAGATACTGCAGGACTCTTTGTGACCATGTTGGATGATGTGCATGGTGGGACATTACACAGAACATGCCTGAGGGCTGGTGTATGGACAGAGATAGAACGCACCTGGCTACAGGTCTGGGGCTGTCACACGTGGCACTGTAGGCCGTGGTCTTCCCCACAGGTGCTCTCTGGAGGATGCCAGCTCCCCCAACAAGCATCCCAGCCTCATCCCACAGTGGACGCATCGCAGACGCAGTCCAGCGATGGCCTTCTGGGTTCCACACACTGGCCTCCCTCCCTTCCACCAGCTACGTCCCAGGGCTGATCTCATCTCCTCAGGCTAACCTGGACCTGTGTGGTGAAACTGCACCTTCTGGGTCTCTGGCAGACAGAGTGGAGGATGCCTAGTGACACAGATGGTGCCAGCTGACCAGCACAGTCTACATGGGCATCTGCCAGCCCTCTGGGTAGACAGGGCTGAGATTGGCTCTGACCCTGCCCTTGCTCGTTAGACATCACCCCCACACACTGCAGCAAGATGTGAATGTGCTGCCCTTCCATGTGTGGCCCTGGCCCAGGAGGACTCTGCATGAGTCCAGGTGCCACTGTGGTCCCATGAATTGCAGGCAGGAAGCAGGAAGTGCGAGTACTAGGAGAGCTGTTGTTACAGCACCTGGCTCAGAATGGTGGTTGAGGGTGTGGCCCTCAGAGGGTGCTTAAGACCCCTGGAAGGCCAGGATGAGGTTCCCAGCCAGGCATGTCAGGACTCACCATATGCCTTCTGCAGGTCAGCGGGACGAGCACGTGGCAGCGTTTATGGACCAGCAGCTTGCAGTGGATGCACCTGTAGCCCTGCCGCGCGAGGCCCCATATCCTTTCACTGCACTGGCCGCAGTACGCCCGCTGCAAGGAAGGCAGGAGGGGCTGTCGGGTGGAGAGGACCCAGGGTGGCACTGGTGAGGCTGAACCCCCAGAAGCAAGGGGCAGGTGACCCCGGGTGCCATGCTCCTCCACACTGCCTGTCTGCCCTTTGGGCAGCCACGGAGTGGCGACTGCATTCTTCCCGGGGAACTGTGGGCTGCAGGAGGGCACTAGCCAGTCCTTGCTTTCCCCTTCCCTCATCATCTGGACTTGAAGTGACTTGATGTTTTTTTTTTTTTTTTTTTGCTTTTGAAACGGTCTCGCTTTGTAGTTCAGGCTGGCCCTGAGCTCACTATGGTGCCCAGGCAAGCTGCCACGAACTCAGCAATCCTCCTGTCTCTGCCTCCCGAGTGCTGGGATTACAGGCGTGAGCCACCACATCCAGCATTGTGGTATGCAGTGTTGATTGTTGGTGGGCGTGTCTCCACGCCCAGCATTATATGTGGTTACCGGGGATCGAACTCAGGACCTTGTGCTTGCGAGGCAGGCGCCAGAACCACTGAGCTAACCCTCCGGCCCCAATGTTTTTCTATTTTTATATTTTTCAAAATGTAAGAGGACATTGCTGAGTTCGAGGCTTGCCTGGGCTACATAGTGAGCTCAGAGCCAGCCTGAACTACAAAGCGAGACCCTGTCTCAAAAAAAAAAAATGTAAGAGGACAAATGTTTCCTGAATGTGTGCACGAGGTCACTATGGTCACACAGTCAGTGTCCATGTCCTCAGCAGGGACATGGTCCCTGTCTAGAATGTTCCCTGTGTGTCCCCCACCTCCTTTATATCCCTAACACAGCTCTGTCTACCGGACAGCCTCAGACTGCCCCACATTAGAGACAGAGTCCAACAGTCTGGACAAATTCATTCAAGACAGCAGACTGGACGCACCCAGTAGGGGACATTTTGCAGTCCTGAACAAGGGACAAGGGACAAGGCACAGCAAGGGATTCAGGTCCTCCCCACTGTCCAGACCACACAGCTGAGGACCACAAGGTCACTGTGGGTGCCTCCCTTCAGGAGCAGGAGAGAGGCCCAAGTGCAAGCTCAGACACAGGCAGGGCCCGGAGAGCCTGAGGACCTGCTGGCCAAGAACGTGGCAATGGTCTCTTCCTGATGGAGCTTTCCCTTGACATCTGCCAGCTCCCAACAAGCCTGGGAAAAGACACAACAGCCCTGAGGGTGGCACCCACGCATGGGTGGCCACACAGTTATCCCAGCAAAGGGCAACTTGGAGCTCCTGGGTCAGGGGGTCTAGCCACTTGCCAGCCAGAGCAAGAGCTGCCCCTCTCTGGCCAAATCTTTTTTTTTTTTACTTTTGAGACAGGGTCCCGCTTTGTAGTTCAGGCTAGCCCTGAGCTCACTATGTAGCTCAGGCAAGCCTCCAACTCAGCAAACCTCCTGCCTCTGCCTCCTGAGTGCCAGGATTACAGGCTTGAGCCAACAAACCCAGCATTTGTGATACGTGGTACTGACTGCTGGTAGGTATGAGCTACCATGCCCAGTATTGTTGTATGTGGTTACTAGGGATCGAACCAGGGACCTTGTGCTTGGCAGGCGCTGGAACCACTGAGCTAAATCTCCACCCCACCCCACCCCTGGTCAAATCTTAACCCTCATCCTTTGAGGGAGATGCTTATCAGCTTTAGTTCCTGAGACCAAAGCACTCAGGAGAAGCCCTCAAGGGGGCACCCAGGGCCTCTGCACCAGCAGCCCTCATATAGCCTCACTTGGCCCTGAACCACAAGTAGCCAGCATGGTCTGGCTGGGGGCTTCTAGCCAGCACAGGAGGGCTTCTCCTCTTCTTCCCATGCAGACCCCTAGAAAGTGAGCTCTTCTTTGGAGCAGGGGCAGTAGAGCTGTGTGCTACTCTCTAAGCTCTTTCCAGAAAGCAGGGCCCATGTCTGTACTTTTCAAGGCTTCGTGAACCCCTCTGCAGGCAATAGCAACATGACCCACACCAGTTACCTGGGAGAGTCCAGGGGTCTACGGTCATAGCTGGTGCCTTAATTAACTGTCCAGGACCTTGCTCAGCATTTTCCAAAGCACCAATCTGTAGGTGCTCTGTAACAACAGCGCATGCACTGTCTTGATGTGCTACTCTTCTAAGTTGACTTAGCACTTAATTTGTTTGGAAACTGCAGAAATCTGAAGGGTCCTATGGTCCCTGCTGCTCAGTTTTTCTCTAGAGACCAGCACCGCTTCTGGTTCTCTAGAGTTTTCTGCAATTTACTTCTGGGTGAGCACCACAGCTGGCATCCCTGCAGCCCCACCCAGTTCCTGGCCCCTGACTGTGGGTGAGGCTCCCTGCCACAGGGCTGGCTGGGATTCAGGTCCTTCCCACTGTCCAGGCCACACAGCTGAGGACCACAGGGTCACTGTGGGCGACTCCCTTCAGGAGCAGAAGAGAGGCCCAAATGCAAGCTCAGACAAAGGCAGGGCCCAGAGCCTGAGGACCTGCTGGCCAAGAAGAATGTGGCAATGGTCTCTTCCTGGTGGCACTTTCCCTTGACATCTGCCAGTTCCCATAAAACCAGTCTCTGTGAGTGAACACAGGTGTGTGAGCAGTCCTGTAACTCACAGTGACTGGGCATGGCGTGGCAACAAAGCAGAGGGCGATAGGGTGGGGAATCCCAGCATGTGACAGCCTTGTGCTCCCCTAATCTCCCCATTTTCTAAAGGACTGAGTTGGGGTGCAGACTGGCCTTTTTGCAGCTCTGTTCTGGAAACCTGCCTATGCATGTTGGGGTTTGACCCCCACCACCACCCAGGCTGGCCCCTGGTGTTGCCTGGGACTAAGCTGTCTCACCAGGTGAGGGTCTGAGTGGGTAGGCTTGGCCCTGGCCAGTCAGCCAGCCAGAAGTGAAGGAGAGGTGAAGCCCATGGCCTGGACTTGAGTGGGGTGGTGCTAGACTTGGGCCCTGGCTCCCCGCGAAGCCCCCAGAGCTGTGGCTGGGCCTCCTCTTCCCCTCCAGGGGACAGCTCTCACCTGCCTGGCTATGCGCTGTAGAATTCTATGTTCTCACTAGAGATGCTCAAGCTGCTCACCCTCCTGACCCACAGCCACTTCCCTGGGACCCCACAGCTCTGAAACCCATAGTTTTCCACTGTCCATCCTGGTGCAAACCCCTTGCCCTAGTAGACACTCCATTCTTTGCTGGTCCCAGAGCAAATGCCCCCAGCCCTGACTTGCTTCCAATTTTAAGCTAGAAGCAGGGCCAGTGTATCATGTGCACCTTCCATGGCCAGGGACAGGGACCCGGTCCCAACAGTGCTGTGCACACAGAGTAGCGAGGTGGGAGCGAGGATGGAGAAGGGTGCCAGGATGTGCCTGGCCCACACAGGCCCCTGTGTCAGTCACCCACCCAGGCACAATCACATGGTCCTGCCAGAAGCCCATGGGGCTCATGGGCAATGCCCACCTGTCTTCCCATGTGCTGGGACCACAGCCCTCTGCAGCCTGGTGCCTTCTGCAGTTCTCCTCAGCTACTCAGGAGCTTGACCTCTGACCCCACCTACCAGCTCCTTGGATTCCCAGCTAGTGACAGGAGCAGCTCACACCCACAGACACGCTGGGTGCCAAGGGTCAGCATCACCCAGGTGATGACAAGGCTGTACGGCAGGAGAGTGAAGCGCAAGGGCAGCGACACCCCACAGCAGGTCCACAGGCCTTGTGCCCTTGCATCTCTTTCATCACCCCAGGGAGTCATCGGGCTCTGTAAGTATGCAGAGGGGATGCCGCTCCCCGGGGCAGGACAGGCCAGGCACCTCTCCATGGTGTCATCCAGGTCACCCTCATGCTGGAGCTGAGTCCCCAACATGAAGAGAAATGGGGGCCACTGAGTGAGTGTCCTCAGGAAGGGTGACCAGAGGCCACATGGTGGCCAGAGGAAGGACAGCTTGTGCAGGGAGTGGCCTGGAGTTTCAGGACTCAAGGAAACCTCACAGCCCACTCTGGACCCAAGCAGGCTGGTCCCAAGTGCTGGTCAGGGGTCACATAACCAGGACAGCTGAGGCACATGGAAAAGACCAGGGCACACACCTGGGGCCACAGCCCAGGGAGCCGTACACAGGATGCTTGGGAATGGCTCTGCTGCAACAGAGGGTAGAGGGGAGCTGGCTCCACTCAGGACCCCGCCATGCCACACAGAGGAACCACAGCCTGGGCAGGTGTACACCCTCTCTCCTCTCTCCTTGTTCAAGCCACACTATAGTCCCAGGGAGGACAGTCCCACTCACCCTGTTAAAGCGCTTGGCTTGGAAGAGGTGGCCGTTGGCACGGTAGAGCTTCCTCCATCTTCTGGCTCCACGGCGGTAGATGGATTCTACAGAGAAGAGAGACGCATGAGGCAGCCCTGGAGCTGCTCCCACCTCAGCCCCACAGTCTCCTCAGGTGGCTGTCAGTTCCTGACGGCTGAGTCAGGAGCGTGACCAGGCTGAAGACTGTCAGGGTGACAAGCATTGGCACAGGGCAGGTGAAGCCCTGCGAGGATGTGACCTGCCCAGCAAGGTGATGTGCTTCCAATCCCAGAACCAGCTGGTTTCCCTGCCTGACTCCTTCTTCCGGGCAGATCCATGCATACCAGACCCTTTTCCCTCACAGGGACACGGTCTGAACAATGAATGGATGCCACGCTGCCAGCCTAGGAGGTGCAGGGTGCTGACATCCTGTCGGGCTCACCAGACAAGCCCGTGTCTTGGCCAGTCCTGGCAGAAGGACAACCAAGCCTGCCCCTGCCCCCACCGCACACTTATTTTGAATCACAGCTGACCAAAGACACAGTTCCCGAGCATACATTCAACAGTTCCTCCTGGCAGGAGAACATGGCATACTAAAACGCAGGAGGAAAATCCACCGGAACTGCTCCATCCTGCGCTCCCCACTCTGCGGCCCAAGCACTTTGAAACACTCGGACCCGGAAACAAAACCTTCAGAAATACAACGCACAATGGGGAGCTTTGTGCTTTTATAAAATTCACTAGCAAAAGCGACTTTCATGAGGCTAATGAAAGTGCCACAAATATACTAAAGTGGAAACTGTAACAGAATGTTTTTAAAACAAGCAAATGACCAGCTCCAGCTGGAAACTAGTGAAACCAGGTCACAGGGATTGTAAAACCTGCTTCTCTCCCTTGAAGCAGGAGGTGCAGTGAGGAGCCAAGAAGTCAGGGTTCCTCTGGGAACCAGGGGGTCACCTGGACACCCAGGGCAGTGGCCCTTGTACATGGCATCCACGGCCCCTGACTCGTGGCCAGGTCTTGGCAGAGGCTGAGTGTTGCTGGGGACTGCCGAGGGCCCCACCCGCCCATGAGGCAGGGCCCTTCCCTTGGAAGACCTGGTCCAAATGAGGTTCCTGGCCACACCTGCAGGCCTGGCATCCTCTCCATGGCATCTGTGTCCCCTTATCCAAAAGGACAGCATGTGGAGTGATGGGACATGGAACATGTGTGACACGGGGACAGATCTGGCCCATGCCACGGCTCCTCTACCCTGTGCTTCAAGATCATTCACATTTCTCCTTCCAGAGCAGCTGAGGAGGTCAGAGGTCAGCAGGGACCCTGCAGTGTGGGCAAGGCCACAACAGGGTACACAGGTGGGGTGCCTGAGGCCCCAGTGCAAAGCACAGGTGACAGGTGGCCAGGGCTGTGCAAAGCCCCATGAGCACCTGACCGGGCTCCCAGATATGTACAATAAACCCAGCTAGTGAGTGACATAGCATCCAGAGACAACCCGGAGGAGGCAGAGAAATGCTACCTTCAGGCACCAGGGGCCTTAAACCACCAGGCTGTAGATTTTGCTAGGCAGCCTGGATAGACTAGGATGGTTGCCTAATACCACACTCAGATTTGGGCTCTCAGAGCACAAGGACTTAAATGAGCAGAGAAATGATAAAGTAATTTCTCCTCAAATGGTTTCTCCTCTTTTAGGGAAAGGTCGTAATGCACTCAGGAAACCAGGGCAACCAAAAGCAGGAGAGCTCAAGGTGAACACTCCATGCATGGGAAGCATGGGTGTACCCATCTACACAACCCGCCTGACATGGGGCCGAGGGTCAGTAGCTCAGGTGCTGAAGGTACTTGTCAATCAACAGGGAACAAGTACCCGCAATGTGGACCAGAACTGGAAGGGGTGCTTCACAGAGAACAGAACGCGAGTGGCGCTCTGGCTGGCAGCAGCCATAGAGGTGCACGGACCAGCGTTGGCTGTGTTCCTCAGGGGGCTGAGGAGGTCTGTGGCCCAGCAACCCCACTGTTCTTCAAGAGGAGACTGTGCAGAGCACCTGGGAGTCAGGACAGAAGAGTGGCAAATGTGAATGGAGAATGAAAGAGAAATGGTGTGGAGATAGCAGGGAAAGGCCACGTCCCATGTGGCTGCTCTAAGGAGGGGCTGAGGGCCCGGTGGGTGCAGACATAGCCCTGTCAGGCTGTGTTTGGAGATGGAGAATGGTGGGTGCTGAGCTGAGATCTGGACCAGCAGGGGGATTTCATGCGTCTACTTGCCAGGACAGTCCCAACATTTGCTCAGACATTGCTGCGGCTGCTTCATGGGTGCATGTGGAAAACAGTAAGTGAAGCCGGCCTACCCTGCACAGGACCGACTCCTCAGGACAGAGCTTTCTCTGGCCCACCCAGCCAGCCCTGGGCCTCTGGCTGAGCTCAGCACAAGGGGTTTCCTGCCTCCCTGCCCCAAAGCACACCCAGGGAAGGCGTGGTGGAGCCTCTGGCAGTGGGGACCCTGGGACACCCCCATGCACAGAGCCACAGCAATAGTGGCTCTCTATGACTCATTCTCACTCATGACTGCAGGGTCTGCAGGGACAGGGATGCCACCTCTCAGGCCCAGCTCCTCCTGGACCAGCTAGGAACCTGCAGATGGCTGAGGCCCGCAGTGGCTGCCTCACCACACCAACCCAACGATGGGCACTGAGGCCCATGCTGCCCTCGGCTTCGTTTCACCTCATGATGCACCAGGACCCACGCAGCTATCCATCTTCCTGTCCCCCAGCTCAGGGACAGAACTGTCCTTGGGTACTCCGTGGTGTGAGGGCCCTCTCTTAACTCTGCTTGGTGTTTTCAAGTGGCTGGGTGGGGTCATGGCCTCCTTGATTCTGAATCAGAAGGGCACCTGGACTTCTGCCAAATGTGCTGGCACATGCCTGTGATCCTAGCACTTGGGAGGCTGAGGCAGGAGAATCGATACAAGTCTGAGGCCAGCCTGGGCTACATAGTGAGACCCTGTGTCAAAGAAACCCAAAACCTGGTTTCCACCATGGCTGCAATGGGCAAAAACTAGAAACTTACACACCGCACAATTTGCTGGAAGCTTCTCTGAGTGCAGGGATCCAAGACGCAGAGTCCTCTGTGGCTCTCTTGCTATGGCCTGGGACCCTGGGAGGAGTGGGCACCTAGCACCGCCCTCCCCAGAGGCCCTGGGACGCTGCTGCCCCTTCTCCTCCAGGCCAGCTGTGCTCTGAGGATCTGGGTTTGGCCTGACCTGAGTGATGATCACACTGAAGGGGGTTGGGCTCCTGAGCCTCCAGGGATAACCTGCACTGACAGGGGGCTGCTCGTCCAGCCTGTCCATCTCAGTGCTAGGAGATATCTGTGGGAAACAGACTCAGAAGCTGGACATGATGATGAGCCTAGCACTCTAGGAGGTTGAGGCAGGAGAAGTGCAAGTTGGAGCCCAGGCAGGCAACTTAACAACTTACTCAGACCCCATCTCAAAATAAAAAATTACAACAGTGAGCTGGGGATATAGCTCACTGCAAAGGCACTAGGTCCAATCCCCAGCTCCTTTCTTTGCCCAAAAGAAAAAAAAAATGGTCAGAGGCAGGTGGTTGGCCGGAGGGCCTGGGGGGAAGTTTGGACGTTTGTCATGGTGGACAGACATGGAGGGGTTCAGACCCTCCATCTGGACCCTGTGTCAAGGCCGGGTTCTGGGACAGTTAGAGCACTTCAAAGACACGTGCCAGCCGAGGACATGGCCTGCCGCCTCCTGGTGCCAGTGTGTGGTGAACGAATCGTGGAGAGTGTGTAGGCTGCTTCTCTTTCTCTTGCAGCCTTAACTCTGACAACCTCCGAGCTCATTCTTGTCTCTGAAATTCTATAATTAGGCTGTGTGCAGGAATTTTAACAAGCTCCATTTCCATGGCAATCTAGCATCTTGCGCACTCTTTGACAAGGAAGAAAGAAAAAACATGTTGAGAAAAGCCAAGCTCCAGGCAACAGGCTGTGAAGGCAGCTGACACTGTCCTTTGGACAGTCCTGGGGCTTGCAAGTGATGAACACAGGGGACTGTAGGGCTTAGAATGTCCGTGGTGGTGCCTCCTGTGAACAGCAGGGGCTGCTGCAGTGACCCGGGGCTGGCGACCTGAGATGAGGAAGCAGGAAATACCGTTGGCCAAGAGCTGGCCTGGGAGGAATGGTGCTGCCCCTGTGACGTACCTCACCCGCCCACCTCCTCCCAGGCCTCCCCAGTACACAAGGCAATGTTGGCCATGCAATAGCCGCGAGGACCCCAGGGTGGCTGGTGCCCGCATCTGTGTGCAGGGATGTGGTGGAGGTGGCACAGAGCCCATGAGAGATGTCCTCAGGGTCAGGTCACGCACCCTGGCTCTAAGCTCCCTGTTGTCACTGGCCACCTGAAGGCCAGGTAAGCTCTAGCTCAGGACAGAGACTTCCAGGTGAGATGCTTGCTGTAGTGGAGCACACACACGTCTTAATCATGGCACTCGGCCACCCACAGCCACCCTGGCTGATGCCCAGGACTGTGTACATGGACAGGGCTCATTCTACTGTGCTGCCTGGTCAGGCAGCCAGGGGACAAAGCGCCAGGGCTGGAGCAGCACACAGCAGAGTGGTACAGCTCCAGCCAGCAACCGAGGGCAGGAGGGTGTGGGTGGGGGGCACAATGAGGGCCAAGAAGGGGTAGAGGTACGTGACCTCTCAGAGCTTTGCCCTCAGTAGCCAAGACCTCAAACTTCCTGCTCTGGGCTCCTGACCTACATTCCGGCTAGAAATATGACTTAACGATGCCAGACTGGGGAAGACAGATATGAGCTGACACGGGGCTCAGAGCTGGGCCTGGAGAAGGGTCTATGGCCATTCAGGAAGCAGCGACCACAGCCCGGGTTCCACACAGGCTCCCCTCTTCCCCACTGCTCCAAGGCCAGGGCATGTCCTGGTGCAACATGCCAGCAAGATGGAGAGGGGCGCTTGGTGTGGAGGCGGCCAGGCCTTCAAGGCCAGCCCAGGGTAGTGGAGAAAAGGAAAGTCCGCAGAGGGAGCCCCAGAAAGACAGTGGGTGGCCAGCAGCACAAACATGACCAACATATGGCTGCTGGGCTGAAATACACATTTGCAAGATCAACTGAGGCGAAGCCAGGCCTCTGGGTGGAGCAGGCACAGGAGGAGCCACAGTGTGGGGAAGCATGGCCTGGGTGCTGGGCGGCCATGTGTGGTGTTCACACTGAGCCACAGCACATCACAGTCAGGTAGTCGCGTGGGCTCCTCGGACCTGGGATGTGGCACAGACACTAATCCAAGCCACACGCCAGGCATGCATTGTATAATTTCCAGGGCAGACACTAAAAGGACGTTTTTCTGAAAATTATTGCCTAACAAAAGTAATGAAAAGGAGAAAATGGGACAAACTAAGGGCATAGTGGTTAAACCAGAAGAAGAAAGAAGGAAGGCGAGCAAAGGAGGGAAGAGAACAGGCTCAACTCAAGCGCAAGTGGACAGACACTTTGCCTGTGGACACAGGTTAGAATCTGACTTCCCAGAAATGCGGCCCCCAGAGCCTGACACAAGCGAGCTGGATGCAAACCTAGGTCCAGACTCAAGGATTCACATCTGGGCTTCGACCAGTTGGGTCCCAAAACTGTGGGCTGCTGCTAGATGATGCCCACGCCTGGCTTCCCCCCAGAGCTGGACATGTGAGGACCACACTTCCCTCAGCAATACCAGGCGAAGGTTGCCCCTATGGATCCATGTCTGTGCCAGGCACCAGGGGCCATCGAGAGATGCCCAAGGAGGACCTATGTTCCTGAGGATGTAACCACTCAGCCTGGTGCCCAGGGGCCCAGGGGATAAGACCTGCTTCCTAAGGTGTGTTTGTCAGGACATAGCACCACCACAGCAGGCACATCAGAGCTACCCTTCACCTAGGCAGACAGGGTGACCTCAACGTCCACGTGATCCACCACTCAGGAAGAGGAACTGATGACCGAAGGGACAAAAGGACGCACCCTTGGAGCTCAGACCCGGACCCAGCCCTCCCAGTCATGCGTGCAGACACAGATCAACGGGAAAGCGAAAGCACCTGCACGAGGGCTGCTCTGAGGTAAAGCCGAGCATGGGCCCGGCCACTAATCATACCACCCTGGAGACACAGGATCACAGGGTACAAACCCAGTTGTCACAAGCTCCAGAACAAGGCAGAACACGTGGAAGGTGTCACTGGGCCACAGCACAATCAAGTTAAAAACTAAAATCCAGGGCTGGAGATTCAGCTCAGTGGTTCTGGTGCCTGCCTAGCAAGTATAAGGTCCCTGGTTTGATCTCCAGTAACCACATACAACAGTACGGGTGTGGTGACTCATGCCCACCAGCAATCAGTACCACATACCACAGTGCCAGGCATGGTGGCTCACAACTGTAATCTCAGGAGGCAGAGGCAGGAGGATTACTGAGTTCAAGGCTTTCCTGAGCTACATGGTGAGCTCAGGGCCAGCCTGAACTACAAAGTGAGACCCTGTCTCAAAAAGAAAACCAAAAAACTAAAAACCAAAACAGGTAACTGAGACATGCCCAAATGTTTAGAGATTTAACAACATAAATACCCCAAAGGAAACCATTAATAATGAGGACAGATCCTGGACTGGGAATACAGCTAGTTATATGTAGAAGAAACATTAACCTAAAATCATATAATAGAGAAGAGGAAAGGCTGAACAGTTAATGATGTGAAAAACAATACAAACAACAACAAAAATGAAGACTAGAGGGCCGGGTGCAGTGGTGTATACCTGTAATTCCACCTGCACGACAGGCTGAGGCAGGAGGATTCGAGGCCAGCAAACTTGAAGCCAGCCTGGACAACTTACCAAGACTCTATCTCAGAAAAGGCTGGGGGTGTGGGGCTATAGCTCAGTGCAGAGTCCTGATTTGGCCCCAGTATGAAGAAGAAGGTGAAGAAGAAAATAAAAGAAGGGTGGATGCAAGTATTGGTGAAATAGAAACAAGTTAGAGAAAAATAGAAAAGCCAAAATTTTGGCTGTTTGAAAAGATCAGCAGACTTGATAAATCTCTGGCAAGACTGATAAAAAAAGACAGAGAAGGGCCAGAGATTTAGCTCAGTGGTTCTGGCGCCTGCCTGGCAAGTGCAAGGTCCCTGGTTCAATCCCTGGTAACCACATACAACACTACTGGGCATGGTGACTCACACCCACCAGCAATTGTACCACATACTACAATGCCGGGTGTGGTGGCTTATGCCTATAATCCCAGCACTGGGGAGGCAGAGGCAGGAGAATTGCTGAGTTCAAGGGTTACCTGGGCTACATAGTGAGCTCAGGGCCAGCCTGAACTACAAAGCAAGACCCTGTCTCAAAAAAAAAAAAAAAGTTACTACAGATTTCATAGATAGTAGAATCACTCTAGAAGATATGAACCCTGTATGTGAATACAATGATTTAGACCTTGAAGAATCTTTAAAAACAAAAATTAAAGGGGCCAAGCCGGGCGTGGTGGCTCACGCCTGTAATCCCAGCACTCGGGAGACAGAGACAGGAGGATTGCTGAGTTCGAAGCTTGCCTGGGCTACATAGTGAGCTCAGGGCCAGCCCGAACTACAAAGCGAGACCCTGTCTCAAAAAAATAAATAAATAAAAATAAAGGGGCCGGAGGGATAGCTCAGTGGTTTCAGCGCCTGCCTCACAAGTGCAAGGTCCTGAGTTCGACCCCCAGTAACCACATATAATGCTGGGCATGGAGACACGCCCACCAACAATCAACACCGCATACCAACCACAATGCCAGACATGGTGGCTCACGCCTGTAATCCCAGCACTCAGGAGGCAGGGACAGGAGGATTGCTGAGTTTGCGGCGGCTTGCCTGGGCACCAAAGTGAGCTCAGGGCCAGCCTGAACTACAAAGCGAGACCCTGTCTCAAAAAAAAAAAAAAAAAATTAAAGGAACAAAAGAAGCAATACAAAACCTAAATAGTTGATTTCTACTTTAAAACTGAATGTATAATTTCTGTTTGTCTTGTTTTGGTCCCAGGGATGGCATTTAGGACACTGCTCTTGTGAAACAGGTGTGGGCACTACTGAGCTAAATCCTTGGCCAGTCTGTTTGTTTTTTGAGACAGGATATTGCTACGTAGTCCAAGGTGCCCTTGAACTCACTATGTAGACTGCGGTGGACTCAAATTCACAGCAGTCCTCCTGCCTCAGCCCCCCAAGTAATGTGATCACTGATGTACTTACAATGAACCTACAATGAAGTAAATTCCAGGCCATGTGATTTTATTGAATTTTTCCAGATAACTAAATTAGAAACAGTATTAATCTTCCATAAGATCTTCCTGAGTTTTAAGTGCTCTATTAATGCCCTAAGACCAGAACATTTCAATAGTAAGTTCATGACAGTCTTTCGAAAAGGAAGTTCCTAGTCAATCATTCTCATAAACACATTTACAAAAAAACTGGGCATGGTATCACATGCCTGTCATCCCAGCATTCAGGAGGCTGTAGCAGGAGGACTGTTGTGAGCTTGGGGCCTGCCTGGGCTATATAGTGAATTCAAGGCCAGCCTGGACTACATAGTAAGACACTGCCTCCAAAAAAAAAACAAAACCCAAACTATTAGCAAATTAAACACAGCAAAGTATAAAAGGGCGATGCATCGTGACCAACAGGGTATACTAGGAACACAGACAGTTTACTCCAGCATGTGGGAGCTGAGGCAGGAGGTTGTGAGTTTAAGGCCTGCCTGGACTACACAGTGGGACCCTGTTCATCTGTACTTCACGACATAAACAGATAAAAGAGAGACGCGCCATCACATCAACAGATGAGAAAAGCATGTGATAACCTTAGTGTCACTCATGACAGCTTTTCAGGAAGAATAACAAATTTGAGAAGGGGTTCAAAAAAGAAAACACTGCCGGACGTGGTAGCTCATGCCTGTAATCCCAGCACTTGGGAGGCAGAGGCAGGAGGATTGCTGAGTTCGAGGCTTGCCTGGACTACATAGTGAGCTCAGAGCGAGCCTGAACTACAAAGTGAGACCCTGTCTCAAAAAGGAAAAAAAAAAAAAGAAAAGAAAACACTGCCTAGTAAGTCGTGAAACTGTTTTAGAAAGAAAGAAACAGTGCCAGGCCCCAAAGCACAGGGAGAAATACAACTGCAGGTGGGACAGTCACACAGGGGCACCTCCTGTCCTCAGAGTCACCTCCTCAGCTGAGCTAACAGGTTGCCCGTGCTATTTAGTACTGATAAACCTGATGCCCAACTGCCACCTATGTCCCGGACCTCCACGGACCCCAACCTGGGCCCAAGAGCATGCGGGCTGTGGGCACTCACAGCTGCCCTGTGTGTCTCCCTGATTCAGCTCCCCTCACTGTGTCCTCAGAGCACTGGGGACAGTTGATCAGTGTCAGTCACCATACCAGGGTGGGGCCTGGACAGATGGCAGGTGATCCAGGCCCTGCGCAGAGCTGAATGATGGCTCCTAACTGCTGCCAGAGCATGTGGGCACAGCCCCAGTAGAGGTCCTGGGCGGCCAGGCACCAAGGGACAACACAACAGCAAAGCCTGGGACAAACCGACCAGCACCACCAGCCAAAGCCACAACCAAGGGCCACACAGAGGGAAGAGGGAGGGCCAGTGGGCTGGGTCCAAGGCAAAAGGTGATGTGGCATTTGCTTCACAAAAACACAAGGAGTGGACCAGCCCTGATTTTACATTTTATGGAGTTGGTCGGCCCTGACTTCCCTTTATTCACTCTATAAGCTTCGCTTCTGTGGCCCCAGCTCAAAAGCCAATCTGTTACTTGACTATTTTTATAAATTTTAGTTCCAATAAAAACACCATCAAGCAAGATTAGCATCTATAGTGAACTTTCTGAAGATGTGGGGCCCTTTGTTCCCTGCTGTGTGGACCCAACAGCCCCAGCTTGCGGCATCCCAGGAGGACGGTAGCCTCCTGCTTTGTGTGGCTTCTGCCTGGGCCGCCCCAGTGCTTGAAGTACTCTGCGGAGCTCTCAGCCATTTGCGGCTTCCCCTTTGCCACCCGGTAGTGGATTTGCAGAGACCCATGAAGGGCTGCACTCGGGCACCTGTCCCTAGGCCCCAGGCCACCCGAGCTGGGGATCCACTATGGTGTTCATGCCTGTCCACAAATAGCCCCAGTGCTGAGTCACCAGCAACGTTAAGGGACTTGAGTGCAGCTTGTTCTCATTGCTGGGCAGCTTGTGACTCCCAGGTGGTGCTGTGGGGAGAAGAGGGTGACAGACATGGCAGGAACAGGACCTGCGAATACTGGAGCCCAGGTGGAGCAGCCTGCAAGGAAGGACAGACTTCACAGAAGACTCACAAAAGACCATAGACTCTGCCCAGGAAATGTCAGCACCAACTCAGTCAAGGTGACAGGAGAGCGGGCTGTGAAGAGGCACACGTGCCAGCTGGTGCTGCAATCAGAAGCTACCGTCCCTCCCCACGCAGCCCTCTCCCCGTGGTGAGGAACTGGATGCCTTGATGGGCAGCTGGCTGCACAGCAGTGGAAGACACGGGCTTGAGGAGAGGGTGCTGCTGCCCAGGTCAGGAGCATGGACATGGGAGCCCTGGGGATCACAAAGTGGCGATGGCAGTGGTGGGGCTCCCCATGCCTGTGTCCCATAGGGATGCCACCACCTCCTTCTACCTCCTCCCAGCCCCCAAGGTGCATGCTGTCCCCAAGGTGCTTCACCCACTCCCTAGTTCACCCCAGACCCCGAGTCACCCACCCATCCCTGCTGGCCCAGCTCTTGGCCCTTATCACCCCACTTCCACTGTGTGGCTCTTTCTGCCACCAGACATTGCTGTTCCTCCTTTTCCTGCTGCACCCCAAGCCAGCTCTGCCCCACATGCCATTCCTCCACGGCCTTTTCCACAGCATCCCCAAGTCAGCCCCATAGATGCCTGGAAGGTTTGGCAGAGCTTGGCCTGCTGTCCACTTTTGCCCTGCTGCACTCTCATGACCTGCCCAGGTGTGTGCTTCCTGCAGCGCCTTCTCCTGAAGACCCTATTCCCCCCAGGAATGGCTAACTGGTGATCCCAAGCCTGTAGTAAGACCCTCCAAGGGGCTCATCTAGGAACCTCACGTGCCACCACTGTCCACTTCCCGTGCACCATGCCACCTCCACTGGCCCCTTCCTGTGCACCATGCTACCTTCACTGGTCACTTCCCGTGCACCATGCCACCTCCACTGGCCACTTCCCGTGCACCGTGCCACTTCACTGGCCACTTCCTGTGCACTGTGCCATCTCCACTGAGTACCTTCTGTGCACTGTGCCACCTTTACTCTCCACTTTCCGTGCAGCATCCCACCTCCATTGGGTACTTCCTGTGCACTGTGCCACCTCCATGCCACCACCACTGACCATTCCCCATGCACTGTGCTGTCTCCATTGTCCACTGTTGTCCACTTCCTTACACCATGCTGACTCTCCTGTCCACCCAATCTGGCTCAGCCTGTGCTCAGTGCTGGGAACAGGATGGATAGTGAGAATCTTTGAACAACCAACCTGGCTGTGCCCAGGAGCAGGTCCTGCCCTCAGGGAGGATGCAGTGGGCACAGCTGTAGGGAGCTGCTGGGTTCACCCATCCCATACACCCTGCTCTGCCAGCACAGCCCACCCCACCAGGAAAGGTCTCCAGCAGAAGGGCAGGACCTGCCAATGTTGTGTGTCCAAACTACCTTCTCTGGCTGGGTGGTTTGCAGTAAGCACACACACATATCCCAAGGGCATCAAGGGGCCAGCAAGACCTTGATGCCAGAAAGTCTATTTCCTCTGGGAAGACAGAAGAAGCTAGGGGCTACTGTAGATGCTGAGGATATATCCACCAAGGTGCCCACCAAGGACAGTGCCCATGCTGAGGACGCCAATGCCCGAGCTGAGAAAGAAGCTGGGTCGTGAATGCAGGTTCAGGGCTTTGGTTGATCACTGCTGCTTGGGCCACAGGTAAAGTACCCTGAAGATGCGTGGGCTGCTGGCTCCCCAGCCCCAGACACCTCACAAAGACCCAAGACTGGGTGTCTCTGCAGACTTGCTCCAATGTCCCAGTCAGTGACCATGGTCCAGAGGTGGACACTGGCTCCACCCTGCGTTCTTGTGGCTTCCTGCAGAACCAGCCTGGCCAGCCACCTTCCTGCACTGCACACCCAGCTACCCCACATCCCCACTGTGAAAGCCGGGTGGTACAGCAGGACCGAAGCTGTGGCCTGAACTCCCAGCCAGGCCAGTCTGTCATAGCGTAGAACGCAAGGCCTGGAACCCAACCCCTGCATGGGGTCTTCACTCTTCTGGGGTCTTTGGGGCTCCAGACTCATGCTTCCATCATGGACTCACAGGCATGGCCGCCCACAGCCTGACCCCATGCCTGGCTTCTCCCCACCCCCCTGGAGTTTGACACAGGGCTGGGGCTGGACATGAGTCGGCCATGGCAGTCATACACTTGGCCACAAGAACACATCAGTGAGGAGAGCTAATGTGTCTCAACCCCATTCATACAGCCAGGCCCGAACAAACCCAGCCAGTTGGCTCTGTGTGGCTGGAAGGCCCCACCCCACCCCTAGTGTCTCCACCTGGAAGTCAAACCCAGAGGGCACTCAGAACCGCCTTTACATAAAACAAACAGGACCAGGGTGGAGCCCATGCAAGGTCTTGGGTTCATCCTTGGTACTGAAGAAAAGAAAGCCTGGCACATGGAGCACTGCTTGGTACAGAATGGGGGTTGTTGCACACTCACCATCTCAAGACTGCCCTGCAGAGGGAGTTCCACGTGGGGTCCCAGGGTCTGCACTGAGGACAGGGACACAACCCCGACACAGCCCCTGCAGAGTGCATAGCAACCCTGGGAGGGAATCCCTGAGTGTGTGGGGAGCTGAGCTTGGCTGGTGAGGACACCAAACCCAAGGCCACAGCCTCACAGTTCCACTGTGCCTTCTGAGCGTCCCAAGGTCAGAGGTCATTGGGGCAGACATGGTGGCCATGGTTCAGGATGGCACAGGTGACAAGGATCACACTTGCATCCACGACAGCAGTCTACAGGTTCTGACACTGAGTAATGACACACAGGACAGCACCAAAGGGCAAATCCCTCTCACCCCCAGCCGACCTCCAAGGCCATGCCATCCCTGTCCACATGGACCTCTCATTTCCCATTCACAAAACTGCCTGGGTCCCTGTCCCTGTGCACCCATGTCCCTGGCACACACCTGACTGCTGACATAGAGCCTGGTTCCTGTGCCTGGCCTGGACCCTTAGGGTTGCCACTCTTGGCCCAGCAGGTCACTGGGGGACCCATAGCCAGAGCTGCGCTGGCCTCTGTGCCTGCCCCTCCCGGCACAGGGCTGTGACACTCCCCCAGCTGTGCCTCCCCCCAGAGGACTCTTGTCTGCTCCCAAGCCTCAGGGCAGGGCTTGGTGCAAGCCACGTGGGGTGTCCACAGGCCAGTGGAGCCATCCTGGTCCTGAGCCAGACTCAGCCACCACAGGGCCAGCACCCAGGCCCCAAGGACCAAGCAACTCCTGACCTTAGAGTCTACCACTTACCTGGCACCGGATTGAACAGCATCTCCCTTTAACCCTCATGGATGGAGTCTGGATTTTGGCCAGAGATCATGGCCAGGCCTATGTGGCCTGTACTGTGGTGTGACCACTATGTATCCTACTGTATATCTACACCATCTACCCTACAGCATGGCCCACTGTGCCCATCTATACTGTTTACCCCCACAGCACATCCTACTGTGCCCACTGTATCCCACATCAGGGCGATGTAGAGTTCCCCATCTGCTCCCTGTCCACCCTTTGTCCTGTGCATCTGAGGCCCATGATGCCCACCCTGCCTCAGGGTTCTGAAGCCTCCCGGAGTCTGAGCGGCAGGGTTGGTGGAACGGGAGTAGCACCTGGGCTCTGAGTCAGTCCATTTGGATTGTAACCCCTATGTCACAAGCTGCAGTCCAAGTTCCCCACAGAAGCACACCCCCCATAACATCCTCCAAACTCTCAAAACTCAGGTTTGGGTCCCAGAGGTAATAACCAAGTAGCTGCCACAGTGACCACTGCGGGAGGGGAGGGCCCCAGAGCAGAGGATCAAGGTCCCTAGAGCCTGCATCAGGTCCCCAGACCCTGTTCTGTGGCAGACCCTGTTCTGAGCTGGGGCCCAGGGGACCTGTTGTCCTGAGTCCTGGGTCCCTCGCCAGGGGCTGACACAGGACAATCCTAGCCAATGCCACTGCCTCCATCTCAGCAGCTAAGCAAGAAGGAATCCATGAATGAAATGAAAATAAGGCCTAATGAGAAAACAGGCGAAACAGCGGCAGAAGCTGCCCCTGCAGAGGTCATCCCTGGAATAGTCTGTGGTATCAGGATGGAACCCAGAGCCTTCACACTGAGCTGCATCCTGGGCCCTTTTATTTTGGGACAGTCTCACCAAGTTATCAAGTTGCTCACCCTGGGCTCAAACTTGTGATCCTCCTGCCTCCGCTTCCAAGATGACTGGGACTATAGGTGTATGGTGTGTGGCACCACACTGGGATTCCTTGGAGATTCTGGCAAAGTCAAAGGAATGAGGTTAGAGGAGGTGAGGAGGGGGCGGGCTCACCACAGAGTCCCAGGCTCCAGGAAAGCAGGCAAGGTAGCTGCCCCCTCAGGAGGGGGGCTGGCCAGTGCACCACTCTGGGTTTCTTTTCTTTTTTTCTTTTGAGACAGGGTCTTGCTTTGTAGTTGAGACTGACCCTGAACTCACTATGTAGCCCAGGCAGCCTTGAACTCACAGCAATCCTCCTGCCTCTGTCTGCTGAGTGCTGGGATTACAGGCATAAGCCACCATGCCTAGCATTGTGATCTGTGGTACTGGGGATTGAACTCTGGACCTTGAGCTTGTCAGGCAGACGCTGGAACCAATGAGCTAAATCCCTGGCCTGCTCTGGGTTTCTTAAAGTCACGTGAAATTCAGAACAGCTTTCACTAAACAGAAAAGAAGCTATGTCTCCCGGAAATTAGGTCTTAATTTAAGTAGGTCCTAGAGGAAGACCCCAGCTGTATACCCCATCATAAGAGGATGATGTATGTCCCTACCCTGGAGGGGATGGCGGCCCATAGCACAGCGACCCCTCCCCCTCCTCTCACAGAAACCAGTCAGTTGCTAAGCCGCACCAATGATGGCTGGCCAGCAGGGGGACCCTGTCACATCCCCTCCAGGTGGGCGCTATGCTGATTATACTTCAACAAAGGAATGGGGTTCTGGTAAGACTAAGCTCCCTTCCGGTAAGTCTCCCCACACCTCTCCAGGGTAGGGTGAGTCACGTCACAGGTGTGGAGGACATCAGGGCACAGGAAGACCACATGATGCCCATGGGCAGTGAGCACTGGTGAAGGAGCTACAATAGAGTCCACCTGCTGTCACATTTCCTGCCAGGCCACTGTTGGCCCCTGGGGGCCTCTTCTATCCAGGTTGGCCTTGGGTGTGCCCTGGTCTGGGCAGGGTAGAGTGTGGGTGAGGAGCACCCCAACATTCACACTAGAGTGGACTGACCAGTCTGCTGGCCAGCCTGAGAGACATTCAGGGACATGGCTGCTCAGCTGGACACCAGGCTGCACAGTTCCTTTGTCTGGTCACCCCAAGGCCCAGGTCACCCATCTTCTGCCCCTCCAACACAGAGCACTCTGGCTGCTGAGTTGGGTGGGTCTGTCCACAGGGCTCTGTGCAGTGGGAGCCTCCAAGTGCATGCCAAGCACCTGGCCTTTCCCTCACAGAAGGAATCCCATGAACACATTACCCACAAGCTCGAGGATCGCCACCAGCCCTGGAGCTGTCTCCAGGAGACAGTGCCCAGGCGAGGCTATTCCGGGAGGGGACGCAGCATTGAGACACTGAAGCAGGAGCTGGGACCTGCCTGTTATGTCCAAAGCTCTGGGTTTGGTCTCCAGCACCAAAAATTTTTTTTTTTTTTGGAGACAGGGTCTCGCTTTGTAGTTCAGGCTGGCCCTGAGCTCACTATGGTGCCCAGGCAAGCCGCCGCGAACTCAGCAATCCTCCTGTCTCTGCCTCCCGAGTGCCGGGATTACAGGCGTGAGCCACCATGTCCGGCATTGTGGTATGCGGTGTTGATTGTTGGTGGACACGAGTCTCCACGCCCAGCATTATATGTGGTTACCAGGGATCGAACTCAGGACCTTGCGCTTGCGAGGCAGGCGCCGGAACCACTGAGCTAACCCTCCGGCCCTAGCACCAAAAATTTTTAAAAATTCAAAGGCAAGGACTTGGGAACAGGAGTGGGATCTTGAAGCCCAGGGAGGGACAGTGAAGGCCGGTCAGCAGCTTATGACCACCAGGCAGCAGGTGACAAAGTGAGACCTGCAGCACAAAGTGTTGCCTCTGAGGGATCCTCAGCGGCCGCAGACAGAGCCCTGACGTGGTGCTTTTCCCAGTGACAAGTCTTGAAGTAATTTTAGCAAAATAAGTGCTACCCCTGCAAAATAAAACTCACCCTGAGACCAGGTAGCCCAGTATGAGTGGGGTGTAGTCAGGCCCACCTTGACAGCCCATCTGCCGAGGAACCACACCATGGGGTCAGAGAGCAGACGCTTCACGGGTGACAGGTGGGTGGAGCTCGCAGCCTCAGACCTGCATCACCCAGGACCTGTGTGGCCCTTTGCCTTCATTAATTTGAAAATGTGTTTCAAGACTTCTCTACTCCTTGCAAATGATTCCATCTGCCTCAACAGGGATAAGTGACACCTGACTGAAGGATGTGAGTCCCACGGAGCTCCACTGGAACATGCCTCAGGGCGGAACATGCCTTGGGCCACCTGGAGATTCCATAACCACCCCCACTTCTGCCCTGGCGCTGTCCATCCAGTGGCTCCCCCAAACCATGTTGCCCTGTGATCTGTCCCTGAGGACTCTGCTGCCTTCTCCTGCCAGCCTGTTTGTCCGCCCCTGAGCCTCACCTTGAAGTCACCTCCCAGTGCCCCTGCCCTGCCCAGCAGTCCTGTCTGTGCCCCTTGGCGGTGACAGCTCACATTAATTGCAAGTTGGAGCTTTAAATTACTGTCTGTGATCAGTCAGGCTGCTTTGTCCCCAGGCTGCTCCTCCACAGGGGTGACGGGCACCAGAGGCTCCCAGGAGACCTGACCATGGCATCCCGTGTGGAGGAGCCTAGAAATCGGAAAGTGAAGTGTGACGAGGGCCAGCTTCGTGTCTACTCCAGACTTCGCACCCCGACACTCAGAAGCAGGGCGTGGCTGCCCTCTGACAGCTGGGCCAGGAGCTTCTGCATTACACGTGTGGCTTCAGGAGCTGTGGGCTGCCATAGAGGTCACCACCAGCCCATGCAAGAAGGTGTGATGCACGGGCACAAGGTCAGCTTGGGACACGTGGACACTTCAAGGAGCCTGACTCAGCAGCCTGCGACCTCTGCCAGTTGCCAGAACTCTGTGTGTGTGTATGTGTGTGTGTGCATGCGTGCAGGCACGCATGTGTGCGGAAAGCACCACTATTGAAGCCACAGCACAGGCTTGGCCCCTCCAGAGGACCAAGCCAGCAGTGCTCCTGCCTCCACCACCCACCCCCATGCCAAGGGGCCCACCTGGCCTGCACTGCCCGGAACCTAGGGACAGGCTGGAGGCTCCAGGGCGCTCTGCCTGGAGGGCGTCACAATACGCTCAGATCTGGTGCACCTCTGGGTTACGTCTCCCCAGACTCTTCTAAATTAAAACATATCTTCATAGGAAGTGTGGTTCTAGGTTGGAGAAGTCACTGACCTGACAGGTCCCAGGCTGGCCAGAGCCTCAGTACAGCAAGAGGAGCTCACTGCATGTGCCTCGGCTGCCCTCAACTCAGTGACACCTCCATGGGCTCCAGGACCTCCGGCGCAGGCACAAACCTGACTGGCAAAAGAATGGAGCCGAGGAGCTCTTAACACCAATGCCCCAGGGTGCCAGGCAGTGGCTCTGAATCTCTAGTAACTCAGTGTCAGGCTAAGACTCAGACCCCACTGTCCTTCAGGCCCCCTTTCCTCCAAGCGATAAACCAGGGGTCAGAGCTGGCCCTGACCCCAGCTCTGCGGGGTGAGTAGCCCTGGCCTGCTGTGGACACAGTACACTGGGGATAGGTACTGTGAGGACAAGCTTGGTTCTACTCATGTATGGCCTCAGCTTCTTACTGCTGCTCCCCAAATGCTGAAGAATGCAGCAGAAGTCTGAGTGGCACCTCCAGAGCCCAGCACGGGTCCTGAGCTCCCCTGGGTGCTACATGGAACCCAAATGAGCAAGATCTAGGGAGTCAGCATGAGGCAGGTGGGGCAGAGCTCCGCACAGAGGGAAACCTGGGCCAGTGGGTGGAAGGGCAGGCTCTGGCCCACAGCTACCTCCAGAGAGGGAGCCTCCACTCCAGAGCGCTGCAGCCTTGGCCTGAGTGCAGCCACGGTGTGCACACCCAGGCTGCACTCCAGCTGCTGCCCTCGGCAGCCCCTTGGGGGCAAAACAGACAGCAGCCGTTGACCCATGTAGAGCCATTCCGAGGAGCTGCAGTTTTGTCCTCCTGAGGCCCAGCCAACTGACCCCACAGCCAGAGCCCTCGCCACACATGACCACTGACCAGGTTCCCAGCACCTCGTGGCCTCCACAGGTCTATCTCCCTTCCTTGTGGCCCAGGGTCCTCCCTGGAGCCCTGACCTCACTTCCTACCACAGTTGGGGGCAAAGGCAGCAGAGCCATGGCCCTCCGCTCCACCCGCCCCAGCCCTGCCAAGAGGAGGGTGCTCTGGGGCCTAGGTGGAGCCCTGCAGGGGCCCCAGCTCCAAGTCACACCACGTCTACACCTCTTGCTGCAGGGCTGTGCCATGCACATGGTGGGTGGTTGGAGGACCTGTTGCATGATCCTGGTTGCCACTGCATGAGGAAGGGCTTTGTATCACTGACAAGAGTGAGGTCAGGGAGCGAGGAGATGCCTGACTGCTGCCTGCAGTGACACTGTGGCAAAGGGCGATGCACCCCAGGTCTCCAGGGACCCTACGGAGCACCCTCTGATACATGCCTGTGTTCTGCACAACCCTGTCGTTCCTTAGAGCACATTTGATACTATAAAATAATCTGACTTGGCAGACGTGGTGGTGCCCTACTCTAATCCCAGCACTCAGGAGGCCAAGGCAGAAGGGTGGCTGTGAGTTTCAGCCCAGCTTAAAAAGCAAACAAACAAACAAACAACCCCAGCTAATAACAGCCTGGCTAAAGACATGGCGGGAACCAAGGGAAGTGGATGGGAAGGAAACATCATGCAGGACTTGGCTTCTAAATCTGCCCTGGGTGTCCGCTGTCACTGCCCAAGGTCCAGGCCACGGCCGCCTCCTTCCGCCTCTGTAGCAGCAGTTCCCAAAGCAAAGGTGAAGATCAGTACACACAGCCCGAGGCCTTTCACAAAGAAGCAACAGTATGAAGGAAAAAAACAACCGAAAAACAGGATTAAAAAATGGGCAAAGGATTTGGATAGTTCACTAAAAAAGACAAAGAGGCAAGGAGCCGCACACATGTAGTCCCATCACTGGGGAGGCTGAGACAGGAAGCTCGCTGCGAGTCTGAAGGCCATTCTGGGCTACAATGAGCTAATGGCCAGCTTCAACTACAAATTGAGACCCTGCCAGAAGAGGAGGAAAAAGACAAAGGAGGAGGAGGAGGAGAAGGATGAGAAGGAGGAGGAGGATGAGAAGAAGGAGGAGGAGGAGGAAGACGAGAAGGAGGACAATAAGAATTCACACAGAAAGATGCTCCACACCGCTGCACCTTAAAGAAACACAAGGCGAAGTCACCGTGACATCGGTCTTGCACTGCTAGGACAGTCACTGTCCCCAAAACAAATCTAAAGAGAAGGAAAACACTGCCAAGGACCACAGAGATGAGGAGCGTGGCGGCACACTGCAGTGGGAGGGGAGATAGTGCAGGTGCCTCTCCAGGGAGCAGGCCAGCGAGTACCATGGGCCTCTACCCTCAGAGCAACCCTGTCCATGGCAGCCTCGGGAGTGGTCGAGGGGGAGTCCACAGATGGACGGGACAGGAAAGTGGCAAAAGCTGGGGGGTCCCAGCACCAGCTGCACCCAACGCAGTGCCCTGTGCTGGCAGCCATGGAAGCACAGCCCTGCCTGACTCCCTGCAGAGCAGCCCAGGCTGGACAGGGACACAAGGGCCAGGGCTGGGACACAGCAGGACAGCTCAGCATGGGGCCTGCACACTTAGAAACAGCTTAAAAAGAATTTTCAGTGATGCATATTTTATCACAATCAGAAAGCACACATGGCATCAGCCCTGGAGCGCCACATACAGCCTGTCAGAGAGCGTGCTCGGATGGGTCAGCTCTGTGGACCGTGCAGGATGGTTAATTTAATACGGTCAAAGTGTGCAAGGGAGTAAAGCCTGAAAACAAGTGAGCCAAACACTAACAGCAAAACACACACACACACAAGGGCCACAGATTTAGCTCAGTGGTTCTGGTGCCTGCCTGGCAAGCACAAGGTCTTGAGTTTGATCTCCAGTAACCAGATACAATAATACCGGGCATGGTGACTCATGCCCACCAGCAATCAGTACCACACACCACAGTGCTGGGCGTGGTGGCTCACACCTGTAATCCCAGCACTCAGGAGGCAGAGGCAGGGGAATTGCTAAATTTGAGGCTTGCCTGGGCTACATAGTGAGCTCAGAGCCAGCCTGAACTACAAAGTGAGTCCCTGTCTCAAAAAAAAAAAAAAAAAAAAAAACAAACCTCACGGACACAAAGGCCCAAGACCAGGACCCGGAAGCTGAGGCTGTGCGAGGACCCTTTTGGCTGGTTCTGGCTCCAAGGCTGTGGGCTGCGCAGGTCTGTCGTGAGCTTATGCTCAGCATGCACAAGGCCCTGGGTTTGATACCAGTATCACAAGAAAAAGATGTAGGCTTCTTCACAAAGCTGCACGCAGTAGACCATGCCTGTAATCCCAGCACTTGGGAGGCTGAGGCAGGAGTATCTCCTATCAAAATAAAAGGGCTAGGAATGGAGCTCAGTGCAAAAACTCTGCATTAACTTCCAGCATCACAAACAAACACGTCAATCAATAAATAAGCAGGTGACCCCTTCAGAGGAGCTTGGTGATTCTTCAAAACCACCTGAGGAGTGAAGTGTAAGCCTATCACCTAGGAGACTGAGGCAGAAGGAGGCAAGTTGAAGGCCAGTTGAGGCTACATATATCATGGCCCCTTCTCCAAGACAAAAGCTGAAACAAACCCCTGCAGGTGGGCTCTTACCCTAGTGACTGGGCTGACTCTCAGCACTTCAGGCTCCTAGAAGGAGCTGCCATGGGGTAGAAATCACTGCCCCATGGTGGTATGACTGTCAACAGCACCCGGGCCTCTTCTGTGAGAGCGAGGCCAGGGCTGGCAGGCACTCCGTGTGCCTCGGAGAGGAGCTGGGAGCTGATTATGTGGTGCCAATGGGGGTCATATCAAGACACTACCCAAGGGCCTGCTGGGGCTGAATGGTGCCCCCTACTGTCAGCCCTGCTGACACCATATGTGGCCCATGCATGGGTCAGGTCACATGCAGCTGCTCCCAGGTGAGGCCATGGAAATGGCTGCCATTCTCACAAGACGGGAGCCCAGCACACAGAAGAGGGGGCACTGTGGGGAGGACGCAGGGGTCAGGCTTGGGTCCTGGCTCCGAGCCCCAGAAGGGATGACTTCTGCACGCGTGTAACATTGCCTGTGACACTGTCAGAGCAGCCCCAGACCGTGGTCTGGACACACCTACGTCCAAGCCAGATCTGGGTGTGGGAGTCAGGTCTCTGGGTGGCGGGGCCCCAGGAAGCAGGATCAGCACTGGACAGAACACCCCAACGAGTTTACCCCTCTGGCCAGCCAGGAAGGGACCCTTTCTGACCAGGAAGCAGGTCCTCGCCATGCCTGCAGGCACCCCGACCCGGGGGCTCCCGGCTCCAGAATGAAGAAAGGAAAGTCTTTTCCTCCCCATCTTTCTCTCCTTACTCAAATGTGAACCCAGAGCCTCACATGCTCTCTTCGAGCACCATGCCACCATCCTCCACCCCCACCCTCTTCTCTGTGCTGAGCCTGAGTCACCCAGGCTGGTCTCACGCTCCTGATCCTCCTGCCTCATCCTCCTAAGTATCTGTGATTACAGGCATGAGCTTCTTTGCCTGCTGGCTACCAGGTGCTGCTTCTATGTCTCTGGATAGGGTGCTGCTGTGACAGCCTCAGGAAGGCCCGGGCAGGCAGGGAGGGAAGGGCACCCCAGGCGGCACCTCAAGGACTTCATCCCAGAGGCTAGATGCTGGAGTCCTACTCACAGCTGCTGTTCTCCAGCCTCAGATGAAAGGAAATGGTCCCTCTGGGGCAGCATTCTCCAGGACTTTAGAGAACAGGAAAAGCCAGAGTCCAGAAGCCAGCACTGCTTCCGGCTTTTAAAGAATAGTCCACTTGGTAAGCTTTGCCATCCTTGAGACAAGGTAACACTCACCACCGTTACATGCTGGGCGGCCAAGCTCCACCTTCTGCTCAGACCCAAGGCCAGTTGACACTGGTGTTGGAGGACCAGGCCCAGCGGGACCTGCAAGAGTTCTGACACCGCAGGCTGGGCGTCCGGTCCATGCACAGGCCCCACAAGGGCACAGAGAGCCACCGCTGTGCTGTCTGCTGGCCTGGCCTCTGTGCTGGCCACACTCCACTCTCGTGGCCCACAGTAGCCCTTGCTGGCCTTCTCCAAGGGCCCGGGGGATAGGAGATTCCAGCCTGGGGACTCAGCCACAGGGCCGCAGGGTGGGCAGAGAAGGTAACATGCTGGGGTCCACAGCTACCTCAAGACCCACTGAGCCCGACCCCATCCTAAGGCTGCATCCATCCTGCTGGGAGCCTGTGCAAGTCCCCTGCCCCAGAAATGGCACATGGGGTGGCTCCCTCTCAAGCACTGCCCATCCCTTACAAAAGAGATGCAGGTCTGGCACAGTCCCCTCCCCTTCCTCCTCACCTTGGTGCCTCAGCGCATGCTCCACCCAGGAAATACACCCTCCACAGACTTCCTGTTCTCCTGGGGCTTGGATAGGAGCCCCAAACCCAGTTCCATCAACACTAGCCACCCAGGCTGGTCTCCCCCAGAGACCAACCAAGGGTGGCGCTGTTAACAGTTTTTTCCACTACTAGGGACTAAACCCAAGGCCACACTGAGCCACATCATGAATTCTCTTGATTATTTTGAGTCAACTACTCTGGACTGGAAGTTGCAACCTTCCTGCTTCAGCCTTGTGAGGACTGGGATTCCAGGTGTGCACTGCCACCCTTGAACATACAGTCCTCATCCTTACATTGCCCCCCGCCCATCTCAGTGTCCACAATGGTTTACACCTCAAGAAACTAGAAGGAGATGATTGCAATGGCTCATGCCTGTACTCCCACCATTCAGTAAGCTGAGGCAGGAGGATTGCAGAAAATTGAAGGTCAGCCAGGGCTACACAGTAAGGTTAACATCAGCCTGAACTCTCAAAAAAAAAAAAAAAAAAAAAAGAAAGACACCAGGGGTGGGGTATGCCCTGTCTGTGCACAGGCATAGCTACTCAGCCCATCTGCAACGCCAAGGCCCACCCACCACAGGGGTGGCTAAAAGAGTCTGCAGGGACAGCCCAGGAGGCACTGCTGTTACCGAGGCCAACAGGGAACAGACGGGCTCCCACCCCAGTGATGCTGTTGTCAGGAAGCTGAGCCCTACCCGCCCGCATGGACATCAGGACATGTCCTCACCTCTGCTTCTGAAGGCCTCTGTGCGTCCATGCCATACCTCTGTTCCAAGGCAGCGTGGCACAGGCCTGGGAGGGGGCACCCAGCTCTCCATGAGCCTTTCCTCTGAAAACAAATTCGCACTCAAGACTAGAACAGAGAGAGAGAGGAACACCTTCCAGAGAGGCCGGGAGGACAGTTTTCATTTGTGCCCAGCACTTAGCCTTCATGGTCAACGTGTGCTGTCTTCACCAGCAGTGCAGACATGAGGTGGCAGGGCCCTGGCTGTGCTGCCACCCTATCCCCAGAGCTGGTGCCCACACCCAGCTGGGCAGCCCTACAGCCTGCCCCAGACAGGGAGACTGCCGTCCTGAAGGACTGGAAACAGCTGGGCCACGTGGCCGCCCTGCACCCTCCCTGGGTTCCAGGCATCATTTCCAGTCCTAAGGGTTCTTCTGGGGTCAAAGCAAGTGGGCCCAACCTGGGAAGCCCCATGTGGGAGGGCTGCAGTGGGGGTCCCAGCCCTGGGGCAGGATCACAGCCCTGCAGGGGCGGGTAGCTCTGCTAGCCTGGAGAGGGCAGGAGAGGCCTCGGGCAGACCTCGTGGTGCAGACCACGCAGGGCGCTTCCTGAGGCTGTAGACCGGGAAGTGGGACCCACTGACCCCAGGATCTGGGACCCCACTCCCCCCAGTGCCTCTAGAGCAGAGAAAGCCGCATTCAGAGCCAGCTCCCAGCCTGACAAAGGCTGCCTTCAAACCCAGTGCCCAGCCACCAGCACGTGCCAGTCACCACGCAGCCCGCCCGCCTGCACACACCCGCAGCACAGCCAGTCCCTAAGAGCGTTGGAAACTGTCTTCCCACCCAAGACACTGCGCCAGAACAGAAACACCTCGGAGTGTCTCTGGGTCTCCTTCCTGACAGCACTGTGGGCAGCATGTTTGCACTCTGCCCTGGCATCTTGTGAGGCTGTTGCTCTGGTAACTCAATGCCAGAGTTCTGGATAGCAGGGTGAGACCAAACAACCAGTCAGAAACCAGGCAGCACCAGAGGTCCTGTGCAAGGTGCAACAGATGCACAGCCCCAAGGACCCAGGACACTGCCAAGGTGCTGCCACAGTGGCACGCAGCTCCCAGCCCACCTTCACTGCCTGCTCCACACAGAGCCTCCCGAGACAGAGTACAGTAGTGCACACCTATAATCCCAAGTACTCAAGAGGCTGAAGCAGGAGGACTGCAAGTTTGAGACAGCCTGGGCCACTTACTGAGTTTCTCTCAAAGTAAAAACTAAAGAAGGGCTGGGAATAGCTCAGCAGCAGGGTGGCTCTGAGTCCCATCTCCCATAACACGCACATACTCACACATTCATTCAGGAGGGGAGGGGCTAGAGGTGTGGCTCAGAGGTACACCACATGCCTAGCAGCCTGAGGCCAAATCACAGTGCACACAAGCGCGCGCACACACACACAGCACAAGGACAGAAAGTGTTCCAGAGATCTGGTGCACAACATGAAAGCAGCCACACTGAACCACACACTTAACATGGCATGGATGGTACACTCTGCCTCATGTTTCCCACCATGACTCTGAGAGCCTCACTATTCACTTACACCTGGCCACACACGGGCCACCCGGCCAGGACCTGCTCTGAAGGCCAGCCACGTAGGGTGTGGCTGCATCTCCACCTCTCTAACCCCCAGCACAGTGAAGGAGACAGACAGCTAAACTGAGGCTGGAGAACCCCTGCTGGGAACCCCGAAGTCTGTGAAGCTGGGGGAAGTTTTTCCAGATGGCAGTAGGGAAGAATTCCTTCAATTGACCCCACAAAAGAGATACAGAGGGGCTGGGGATTTAGCTCAGGTGGTACCGTGCCAACCTTGGATGCACAAGGGCCCCAGTTTGATTCCCAGTACCACCAAAAAGAGAGAGAGAGATACTTGGTCCAGAATTCTCCAGAGAATTCTTTATGAAGAATATTTTAAAACTGTTATCTAGAGGGACAACAAAGTATCTGCTGCTAGAAAATATTGGGAGAAATACAGAAATACGGCAAAAAGAAAATGTATAATGGTCTGATTAATGTTATTTTTCTGGATTTTGTGATGCCAGTGATATTTGTTATTTTAAATGTATCATTTTCATTTCTACTCACATCACTAATATACACAAATATTTACACCTAAAGAAAAAAGATAGACGAGAGGAAGAAAGTAAAGCACAGGAAAAAAATAAGCTAAGTTATCCTTTATACCACAAGATGGGCAAATAAAGCGCACATCCATGTCTGCACACACCAGAAGCAGGAAGGCCTGCTGCTATGAGAAGAAAACCAGGAAGAAGGAGCCAAAGAGTTCACTAAATTAGATAAATATGGGATCAAATGTATGAGAACAGCACTGTTTTTTGTGTATCATTCCCATTTTACATAACCATGAAACACAGTAAGATCGAAAGGGAGCTGTGGTGGCCCTTGCCTGTTAACCCGGAACTTGGGAGGCTAAGGCAGGACGGTTGAATTCAAGGTCAATATGAGCTATGCAGTGAGATGCTGCCTCAAAAAAAGAATGGGGAGGGCCGGAGGGTTAGCTCAGTGGTTCCGGCGCCTGCCTCGCAAGTGCAAGGTCCTGAGTTCGATCACCGGTAACCACATACAATGCTGAGCGTGGAGACTCACGCCCACCAACAATCAATACCACATACCACAGTGCCAGGCGTGGTGGCTCACGCCTGTAATCCCAGCACTCAGGAGGCAGAGACAGGAGGATTGCTGAGTTCAAGGCTTGCCTAGGCTACATAGTGAGCTCAGTGCCAGCCTGAACTACAAAGTGAGACCCTGTCTCAAAAAAAAAAAAAAAAAAAAAAAATGAG
>PVIC010001657.1:74350-88071 GCA_004025085.1 Thryonomys swinderianus | reverse complement strand
ACTGTGCATAACCAAAAAGAGTCAAAAATCAAAGCGTTGGTATTGATCCCGTGGAGAGCCAGCCACTTCCCTCTAGTCATGAGGGTTCATTGACTCCACGTTACAAACCTACACTAGCAGACGTCAGTAGTTATCTGCGGTGAGGTTGCTCCCCGTGGTGAACTGGGTTCTCCCCAGTTTTCGGAGATCGCCTGACTCTGCCTTTACTGATTTCCCTGGACCCGAGCTAGCACTACACGTGATGTTTTGGTGATTATCACATCATGACATCATGCTATGGTGGCTGTCTTAGTCCTTCACACAGTGCTAAAAATCTCTGAAGACGAAGCACTCAGAAAAATCCCCCACCTTTGGGCAACACAAGACTGGATAGTATTCTTTAAAGGGAATTGAAAATGCTAAGAAAAGCAACAATGCTGGGAACACTCCTCCAAGGCTTCTCCATGTCCTGTTCTGCACTCAGATGAACAGGGCAGGGGAGGGGTCCACAGGCCCGCGAGAGGGGGTGTGGGTGGCAGAGTCCGGTCCGAGTGGGAGACGCAGGTAGTTGTCACTGAGGTCCGTTTCACACAGCGAACCATGCACGGATGGGTGTCTCTGCCCTTCTAGAGCCTTCCATGGCTCCATCACCAGTCTAGAAAAGGAGGAATTCATGAGCCTGGTGCTCGTGGCATCTGTAGGCTTCCTTGCTGGCCTCTGTGATGGGCATGGAAGGTGGCCTGTTCCCGGATCCACCTGACATTGCTTGGTCCCACCTGCACCTCCTGCACTCAAGATTCACCCCTCCCCATCTTTACTTGGAAAATGCTTCCTATTTTTTGACTTCCAGGTTGCCTCTGAGGCCTATGGGAAGGTGCTCCCTCCCTCGGAGCCTGGAGGGTGTTGGGCTTTGATTTTAAATGCGTCCTAAGACCCTGAATGTCAGCTGCCTTGGTTTGGGACCTGTGAGGTTGCTTTTTACATAAAACTATAACCCTTGAGTTATGAACTCTTCAGGGTCCACCTCTAAGCCATCTGGCCTCGTCCTCTGTGCTTCCCAGTGGCAGGCAGTGAATAGTTTCCCATGGAGGGGTGTGAGGGGGTGAGCGGCAGGACAGAAGGGAGAGAAGGACCCCCATGCAGGCCCGGTGAGCAGCCGGTCTGGTGGCCACGTTGCTCCTCAGGTGCCTGTGACCGGCCATGTTCTCCTGTCTCTGGCTGCTGCTGGCATCGTGGAAGTGTCTGCGTCCCCGGTGCGGTACTCGTGACAGGAAGCTGTCTGTGGGCAGGGTCAGGTTGGTCTTCGTAGCCCCCAGCCTGGGAGATGCAGTACTTTCCTCAGTGGCATGGGCGAGCAAGGGAGAGGGCCCTCCCAACGAGGTGTGCTTTGGAGCCCCTGTGTAGTGAGTGGGCAGCCCCGTCAAAGCTGAGTGTGCACACGTATATGCACACGTATGTTCATGGGAGAAGGACCTGTGGGCACCCGGGTTTCGGACTACACCTTTGCTGAGAGGGGGCCCCGGGGAAGGCAGGACTGCCATGGGGACTGGAGCCTGGGCTGGTGCTGAGAAGCAGAGGCGGAGTGGCCCGGTTGGCCCACGAGACGGTAATTCATAAAGAAAAGGGGTCTGTTTCTTGCAGCTGTGAAGGTGGACGCTCCGCCCGGGGAGTCAGCCGTGATGCCCTCAAGCAGCTCGGGTACACCCCATGGCGACAGAGGTACCACTGAGGACTCGCGTCTGTGGCAGCCTGTGCCTGCCGAGCCCACGCTTCCGTGAATCCACGCGTGAGGGACTAATCCACCCTTAAGGGCTCGGCCTTCCTGACTCAACCTCCGAAGATCATTAGGGACAGCCCAGTATTAGGGTCCCAACACGCGGGTTTGGGGCCCAACATCCAAACCGCAGCGCCGCCGTTTGGCGTCCCAGGCTGCGGTCGCACAGAGGGGACTCGGGAGCTTCGCACGGCGGCAAGGGGCGGGCGACTCGGGGCCGCACTCCAAGGCGGCCGGTCTCTGCTGGCTGTAGCTGCTCCGCGTGCTGGCTTCTTGTTCCTAAAGTGGGCCGCGGCATCTGGCTTCTGAACACACGCTGAAAATGTCATGCGATGAGTCATCCGGTCACTTTCTGTACAAGGAAAGATAGTTGAAACTTGACAGGTCATGGATCTTTTATTTTTTGTAGCACTGGAGACCGAGTCCAGAACCTTCACGCTGAGCTACATCCCCAGCTACCCCCCTTTCAATTGTTTCAATTTTTATTTTGAGATAGGGTCTGATTGCCCAGGCTTGGTTCATGCTTGAGATCTTCCTGCCTCGGCCTCCCAGAGTGCTGGGATTACAGGATGGCACCACAGCCAGTTTGGTCTTTTATTTTTTTTATTTCTTTAGACAGGGTCTCGCTCTGTAGTTCAGGCTAACCCTGAGCTCACCATGTAGTCCAGGCGAGCCTCGAACTCAGTAATCCCCCTGCCTCTGCCTCCTGAGTGCTGGGATGACAGATGTGAGCCACCACGCCCAGCAGTTTGGTCCTATTTTTACAGGTGGTAAAATGACAGGTTCTAATTACAGAATGAGCAGCGCCACGGGCTCTTGGGCAAGACTCTAAGGGAAGCCATTGAAAAACGAATCCGTGAAGTACAAAGTACAGAAGTGGTTGTCACCAAGAGCCAGCACGAGCTCCTCTTAGAAGCCGTCACTCCTGCATGGCCACTGCCCGTGTCCTGAGGGTGGCTCAACTCCTCCAGAAAATGCCAATGATGCACAATGTCTGGGTCCTATCGAGCTGATTTTTGAGATTCTTCTTCATAATAGAGTGATGACCAAGAATGAAAAGCTTGTGAACAGGACAGATGGAAAAAAAGAGGCTGAAAACCACGTCCCCAAAGTAATGGTGGATGTGATCCCGTCACCCCCTGGGTGGCTTCCGCCGACCACCTCTTCAGGATCTGAAGGAGAGAACTTAGTGGGATATGTTGAAGGTCTTCCATGGACTAAGCAAACGGTGAGGCACCTAGGAAGAAAACAAACATTAGATAACAGGACCAGGGATGTAAAACTATTATTTAGAGCGGACTGCCGAGATTAGGTCTGGACAGTAAGCACTGTTTACTGTGAGAAATGTTTTCAGAGCACTATTTTCCATGCATCCAAATCACAAACACACCCGGCTCCCCCTCCCTGGGCTTCCCAAGCTTCTGTGGGTATCGATTCCTGCTGGCACTGACCCAGCACCATAGGCCTGGAACAAAGAACTCTCCTTCTTCAGAGCCCGAACTGTAAAATTAGCGAAGGAATAAAAAACAGCTGGCGAAATCTGATCCCTGTTATTCTGAGCCCACGAACCTGAAAAGATAGTTTATTTTAGAAGACAAACAAAATCTGCCTCGTGTTTGATCTGGGACAGCGTCTCTGTAGGAAGTAGTTCACTCGCCTCTAGTTCCCTCGAGGTCTGGGACCCGGGCGCTGTAAACAGAGAGCTGAAAGCCTCGGCTCCCATGGTAATTTGACAGTAAACAGTACTAATTTGACTGCGCAGCTGTTTATCGATATCCGGGGGTGGGGTGGGGGTTGCAGTTCAATAGAGAGAACAGTAGCCAGTGTGTTTGGGGCAGAATGGGTCCTCGGATGGCGGGAGCCAGGCTGTCCTGGATCCGTGGACGTTTGCAGAGAGCGATGTAAATTGCTACACGATGCAGCTATCGTCTGGCAACGGGTTTGGCCAGGGAGCCCCTGCTCTTGGCCCTCGGAGGGCTGTGCAGCGGCCCCACTGCCAGCGGAGGCCCTGTCAATCATCTCGTATTTCACAGAAGACAGGTCTGGCCCCTGGCGAGATTCTCTATTCTCTCCCTCACTGACTCATTTGACAAATGTTTATTACGTGCTCGCCGTGTGCCAAAGGCTGAGCAGTGCGCTGAAGATAAAAGATGCACATTAGTCACGCCCTGCGATCTGCGCTGTGCGCTAGAGAGAAGTTTGCGGAAGGATCGCCGTGGTCCACAGTCAGGGAGCCGGACAGGAGGGCGCGGGGGGGGGGGGGGGGGGGGGGGGGGGGGGGGGGGGGGGGGGGGGGGGGGGTCGTGTTCGCTGCGTCCGTGAACTGGTCATGGAGAAGCAGGCTGTAGAGTTCAGGTGGGATTCAGAACTAGGTCCTGCTTTCCCTTCCTCCCTTCCTTCCTTCCTTCCTTCCTCTCTCCCTTCTTTCTCTTTTCCTTTTCCCCTCCTCCCTTCCTGCCATCCATCCTCCTTCCTTCCTTATCCTCCCTTCCTCTCTCTTTCCTTTTCTTCCTCCCTCCCCATCTCTCTCTTAGAGCCTCGTTCCTTTCCTTCCTACCTTCCTCCTTCATCTTTACCTCTTTCATTTTCTCTTTTTTATATCTTGGGTGATTCTAACAAGAATACAGATTCTAGATTCCCTGGCTGGCATTTTCCATGCATTCGCTCCCCACCCCCACCTCGGTAGAAAACAGCCCTGACGGCCTCACCCGGGGGGCCCTAAGGAACCTATTGGGTGTTGTAGACCTGCAAGTCTCGCCTGCTGTCATGCAGGCCCTACGTGGAGAAGCCAGGAACAGGATCCCCGTTCGGCAGATTCCAAATCCCATACTCTTTATAATAATGTTTTCATTTAAGAGATCATAAATCCCAGGAACTCATCATGGATGCCGATTATCGTTGTCATATATTTTTTGAAAAAGTATAGGGTTTTCCAATGAATACAATGTGTGCTTGAACAATTTATTACAAAGTATATCCCAGACCTGTTCATGCTCTTCTGCATGCTGGTTTATTTTTGTGGTACTGGAACTGAACCCAGGGCCATCAGGCTGAGCTGAGCCTCCAGCCCGTATTCAGGTTTTGAGACAGGGTCTGTCCAAGTCACCCAAGCCAGAGTCGGGGCTGCAATGCTCCTGCTGCAGTGCTCTGAGACTGTAGGCGTGAGCCGCTAGGCTAACCCCGTAGACCGCCATCTCTCAGTGGTTCTCGGGATCTTCTGCTAAGGAAAAAGAGGATACTGGGTTTCAGTTTCTAAACTGTTTGTTGGGCATTTACTGTATGCCAGAAACAAAGGGCTCTGTCAGAACTGGGAGCCCGGGGATAACAGTTTGTGCTTTTACTACTTATATTTTCCTGTATCTTCCTCTCAGAAGCAACTGCACCATCATGATTAGGTCACACGCACGCGCCATTTGGAAAATACAATACCGCGTTTATCCGGTACCTCTTCAGTTCACTTTGAAACACAGGTGCTGTGTTTGGTGACTTGTGCTGCCTTGATATGTGATTTTCATCTCTTCAACACAGTCGCCTTGCTGAATGTAGAAGAAGGGGCACAGCGTTAAAGAGCATGGAAGGAAACCCCCCCCAGCAAGCTCGGGGGTCCAGGTCCTGTTCCCCACCACGGGTCAGTGTCTTCTAGTCAGAGTGGGACAACCCGCTCTCATGTCTCCTGCTAATTCACTCTCACTTTTGAGCAAAGCATTTATAGCACTCCATGCAAACTGCTCTTACACATTTAGCTCTGTGTACATATCTATCCACACACACACACCTAAAATCATACATGTGCCCATCAAAATAATCATGAACACAGGCCTATATGCCGATCAGTACCTCGAGCTGCTATGCTGCCTGGGGTATATGAAGGCAGTCTAAGTGTCTAGCAACAAGGGACCCCAACTCCACTGCTTTAGCCAAGATCGGTGTTTCCTGTGGCAGTTTAAGGGGCACAGCATCTTCAGGGCTGGTTCAAGGGCTCGGGACATGAACCATGGCCTCACTATCCCTCGAGAAGTGGCACAAGCGTTTTCCCGCATGGTGGCAAGCTGCCGTGGCAGGCCTAGGGTCTTACCAGCTGGGCGCATGGCCGGGGGAAGAAGATGCTGTTTTGTCCTTATGCCTCATTTCAAAAGCAAAGAAATCTTCCTAGCCCCAGAGAGCACTGCCCTCTCACCTGTTTACAGGTCAGGACTGGGCCCTGAGCCTTCCTCCAGTCAGGACACAGCCCCACAAGTGCACGGCCACGGGGCGGGGGGGAGGTCCACACTGGCACAAGGTGGGGTTTCAGAGCACTGCATTGTTTCCTCCAGATCACTGATGTGAAACTGTGCCCGTGTGCCCTGTGGCCCTGCCCTGGATCCTGGCATGGGGCGGTGGCAACTCACTGTTCCAACGCTGCCTTCTGGCGCCTGGACTCAGCCATCCCGATCTCCCTGCGGGATTGGCCGTGGCAGACACCCTAGCTCACAGGACCCCTGGTCACATGAGGACCAGGGCTCCGCCCTGAGGGAAGGAGTCGGAAGCCAGTTCTTAACGGAGGAGAGCGGGCTCTGCGCTCAGACTCAGTGGTCGCCCGGAAGTCACTGCAGCCACTCAGGGGTCTGGGTGTGGGGTCCGCACGCCGTGGTGACTGGCTACCGGACCCTGGAGAAGGTCCCCTCTGTTTTCCTCTTTGCAAAGTGAAAGAATCCCTACTCTGCAGCTGCTTGATTGCACGGATTATGGAGGAGCTTCAACAGAGGTGCGCTATAAATCACGGGCGCGGGGGATCGCACACAGGCAAGGCAGTCAGAGTGCACATAAAGTACAAGGTAGATGCACCTCAGGATGAGGCACAGGGGTCTCGGGGTGCCAAGATAACCCCCCTGGAGCTGGATATATGCACATTGCACAGACCTGGAGAGCTTTGCCAGTATTACTTGGTAATATAATAACTTTTCACAGAGCTTTTGATGACCTTTGCTGAAACACCATCTTATTACTTTATATTTGGGGAAACTGAGGTCACAGCGATTAACAGAGGTGCTCAAACAGGTCAAAGAGGGGGCTTTCTGCCCACCAGGTCCTGGACAGGAGGCTCTCAGCTGTTTCTATGCACCAGCATCCCTGTGGCCCAGGCCTATAATCCATCCCTGCCCTCTGGGAGGCTGAGGCAGAAGGATCCACAAGTTCGAGTCCAGCCTGGGCCATTTAGTAACTTATTGAGACTCTGTCTCAAAGTAAGTCGGACTTCCAGCACTGCTTCAGAAAGTGGCAAGAGCGAGGGGGGAAATGTGCCTAGACTGAGAGGGAGGATTTTGAGAAGGATTCATGGAAACGTGTCCCTAACAATGATACATTTTAAAGAATTTAAACTCTTATATTTTTCAGTCATGCTTCATACTTCTCCCATCCTTGCCTAAGTCCTGTTTTCCCCTTGACACTGTATGTGGAACCATTCCAGTCAGAGATGCATCTTGGCTTTGTGTTTGTTTTTGTTGAAAGGCACTCTTTTTATCTATTTATTTTTTTTGAGACAGGGTCTCGCTTTGTAGTTCAGGCTGGCACTGAGCTCACTATGTAGCCCAGGCAAGCCTCGAACTCAGCAATCCTCCTGTCTCTGCCTCCCGAGTGCTGGGGTTACAGGCGTGAGCCACCACGCCCGGCACTAAGGCGCCCTTTTGTAATGCACACACTACTTGGCCAGTGCAAGACAACTGTTATTCACACTTGAGTAAAAATTAGTTAAGTCAGATTGTCCTTTGTGCTGCGCTAAGAATACTCTGCGGGAGGAAGAAGAGGACTTGTGACTGGCTTGCAGAAGTCACTGTTAGAAAGATCCAACTGGGGAGGGCGGAGGGGAACTTTGTGATAGGTTGCTGGGGGCCTGGAGGGGGGTTGGTGGTCACCGGGGTGAGCCGCTCCTTCCTGGGTCCTCCGCTGTTGGGCAGGGTGGGGGCAGTCTGGCTGCTCCTCTGGACCCCAGAAGCCTTGTCCTCGTCCACCGGTCTCACCGCTGCCATCCGTTTGCTAACCTGCCTCCCGTTCCTTCCTTGGCACGGACACCAGCCCGCCTCCTGCTCGCTTGCCGTCACCGCCTCCCAATCCTCATCCCCTTTGGTTCCTGTCTCTGGTCCCCAGTTCAGGCTGCTCCCAAGGAGGGCAGTGTGAGGAAGGAAACTCCTTCGGAGAGGAGGCCGGGTCGCCCGGGCCCGGCCTGGACTTGCCCGTTTCTACCAAACCGTCACCGTCCCGGGGTCGTGCTCACCTTGTGATTCTCTTGGGACCTTTCGGGTCTCGGGGCCGATACCCGAGAAGCCGCAGTCCCTGCCCCTTCTCTGCTGTGCCAGGAGGGAGGGGCTGCCGCAGGGTCACACGAGTAGCAGGTGGACGGACCCCGAGGCCCCGGGCTGAGACGTGGGGCTGCTCGTGGCGCCGGGAGCTGCACGCTCCGCTCCGCAGGGAGGGCGTCTCTGCTCCCAGGCTCCCCCGCTCCGAGCCTCAGGCCTGGGCAGCGCGGCCACGGCGCGGCGGAGTGTGGGAGTCATTTCCTCGCCTCCCCGCGGAGCGCAGGCTCCCGATCAAAGGGGAAGGCCGCCAGGCAGCGTCTCCCCTCCCCTTCTGGGCGCTGATGACTGACATTGTTCTGTTTTTATTCCTGGCCTTCAGAAGCAATTGTTTTAGAAAAATATTGTCTAGACTTGAAATTGAGCGAATGTGACATTCATTACAGGGCTTTCCCCCGAGTCTCCCTCTGCCAGCTGTGTGATGAGCTGAGCTCCGGGGGGCGTCCCGGGGGCCTGCCGGGCCGGGCGGGGTGTGACTGCTCCAGGGGCCACCAGGGGCCCCCCGGGCTCGGCCTTGAACTTACTGAGCCCATACCACCCTGTGGGAGCCACATTCTTTCCCATTTGACAGCTGAAGAAACTGAGGCTCAGGACAGATAGATGTTGTGTTCGAAAGCACACAAACCTGAAAGGTGAAGTTGAGGTTCAGACCTGAGTCGACCTGTCTGCGAAATGGGTGGGCTTGCTTGGAGTGACACAGGTGCTATTTAGTAATGGATTCACTTCAATTAAAAATGCATTTACATCGAGGTTTTGTTTATTTCTTGGTCATATGATTGAACTGAGCTACATCTCTAGCCCTTATTCATTTATTTAATGTGGAGAGACTAGGATCTTTAAACCACTAAGTTGCAATCCTCCTGCCTCAGCCTTCCCGAGTGCCAAAATTACAGATGTACACCAGCAGACCAAACTCATTTGCATAGACTTTTAAGGTACTGTTTTCCAACTCTGCCTTTCCCCCTTTCTAGCGCACACACACAGTACCCAAAGAGTGAGTTAGGATGAGTACCTCAAAAAGAGAAGAAAAAGAAATGTTTAGTTTTACATTAGGGTGCACAGCACAAGTATGTTAAGTGGGACACATTTCGTAGGCCTGAATATTTGGAGTAGTGTTTATGAAAAAGGATATATAATTGCAATACAATGTTTTAGAATGAAAATAAAATCACAAGGAATTTATCAGTTGTTAAAAACTTGTCATAAACACCACACAACTGAGAAAACAACATGACAGTTTCATTAATTAACAGTTCAGCATGTTCTGTCATACTAGTTTTCCCACACTTGTTGGCCACATATACCCATCAAATGTTCATACAATTACAATGTTGTAATATATTAGCAGAAAGAAATAAGCAATTAGCTGGGTGTGGCGGCTTATACCTATAATGCCAGCACTTGGGAGGCTGAGGCAGGAGGACTGCCAAAGTGCAAGGCCAATGTGGGCTACCCAGTGAGTTCAAGGCCTGCTTGAATTACATAACAAGGCCCTGTCTCAAAAAAAAAAAAAAAAAGCAGTCTGGTTTTTAGCTTTATTGACTGAGTTTCTTTTTTTACTATTGAGAGCAAAGTTTCAACATCACAGGCTGTTATCATAGGGTCATTCAACATTTTAAGACTCGGGAAAATCTTAAGTTCCTTTCATGCATGAACTGAGAGTCAGGAAGGCTTTTCCGCAGACTGGCGTTGGACTCCCCACCTCCCAAAGGCCTTTTCTTCCCCACTGCCTTTCAGAAATGGTGTCAGAGGACAGGGTCTCATAGTGCTAGGACCACTGAGCCTGGCTCTGTGAGCCTTGGGCATTTTTCTATCTTGGGAAGACTAGCAAAAATGCGACAATGGAGAGGAATGATTATGACATACATATCTGTCATTCCCCTATCTCTGCATGCCCCACTAAACCCAAACTAGAAATGTTACAGTTTATATATCTAGATGTTCCCGCAAAGCACTATGGGATCCCAGGAAGGTGATGGGGTCGTAGTCGGTGCTACAGCTGGCTTGGTGTTAGAAGAGACGGGTCACTGTGTGGAGGGTTGTGTCTCCCCTTCCCACCTCTCCCTAGGGTCCTGTGCTTCCCGAATGCCATGAGCTGAGCCTTTCGCCGTGCTGCTTCTGCCTGGGGCCGGCTGACCGCACAAGGGCTGGGCTGCCACATGCTGTGAGCCAAAATAAGGTCTCTTCCTCTTAGTGATGTGTGTTGAGTGTTTTGCCCCAGCAAGAAGGAGAACGACTAAGGCAGTGACAGTTCCGGGTTTCAACACTGGTTTAGTTGGTTCCTCGAAATTCCCACAGGAATCCCAGCCCAGCTCAACAAAGGGAGGACTTGATGGAGAAACCCGGAATGAAGAGGGAGAGCGGTCTCTCCAAGGCGGCGGGCAGGGCGTGAGCGTCCTTGAAGCTCACGCATCGCCTAACTTCACGGAAACCCTTTCGTGCTGGGTGTGTGCGGGTACCATCCGCACCAGGCTAGGAGGACTGTCCTGACCGGAAGCTCTGCCCCTCCTGGGTGCAGCGTGGCTGAAAGGTCGAGGACCAGAATTTTGGTGCTTATAAAATGCAAATAAAGGTGCTCTGACGCTGAAGCCCTTTCGCACAGAGTGCGCCAAATGCTTCTTGGAAGAGGCTAGATGGTAAATGCTTTAGACTTCACGTGAATGTGGTCTCCATGGCAACCACTCAACCTTATATTTGTCATGCAAGAGCAGCCTTGGACAGGAGGTGAACAGACTGTGAGGCTGTGTCAGACAGAACTTTCTGTAGAAAAGCAGGCTCTGTCCTAGTAGATCTCTCCCAAGTGGAAAGTTTCCAGTGTTGGGGACAGGGACATCGCAAGGGGACCCATTGCTTCCATTACTGCAGGTGTCATTGCCGGCAGCCAGCACTGGCTCCTCTCACCTTGGGTGACTTCCCGGAAGGAGTAATTTGAAGGCAGAGCGAGCACTTGCGAGACAGACAGGGTCAAGAGTTTTTTCAGATGCACAGGTTGTATTTTCTGCTCCCTCTTTGCATTTCTAGGTCAATCACAGATCAGTACAGAGCATGGACATAGGGTTTTTTGCATCCATACCTGGGTCACATCACCGCATTTAACTGAAATACTTGGTGAGACTAACTGGTGGGTCTTAGAGCTTTGAGCACACCAAGGAACCTTCTAGGTTGACCTTTGTCCCTCAGCTCTGTCATGGCTGATGTATGCCCATTTCTACAGCATACATGTTCCCATCATCCACATCTAAAGTTTTAGAGGTCAGGATATTAAAATAATTAAGGTAAACTCACTGTCTCTTCCTGAAAAGAGGCCTTATAGGGCAAACACTGAGCTAGGCTTTTTTTGTGTTTGTTTTTTGCTTTGGAGACTTCAGACTATTTCACCAAATCACTATGATGATTGTATACTTTAGAATTAAAATTAGGAATACATTTTAGTATTACTTTCCCTCTCTTCTCTTCCCTCTCATTTTAACTGTACTATAAAAAAAGAACTTGATTCAATCAAGTGGAAGGCACCATGTTGTGATTTAAAGCATTTTGGGGTTCGGTTTTCCCCATGTATATGTTCTCTTTATTATATTATATTTCCACTCCCCCAATTAAATGTTTAGCATCAGCAACAAATGCAAACGTTACATTCAATGTGCGCTGATGGGAAAATGGCCAACATTAGTTCAAGAGCTAGCTAATGTGCAACATAAATCACAAAGAAGTATTTCAGTTAACCCTTGAGGTATGGGCAAGCCCTACCGAGAAAAACAAACGCATTTCACTTACATTTAATTTATAGAGTATGAATCAGTTCACTGGAGAAAGCGAATGGCTGTAATTTTTATAGACGAAGAGTTTGGTGCAGTCGCTTTGGTGAGAATGGAGAAGATGTTACGATTCTTCTGTGACGTGTACAGACCTATCAGGAGAGACCGGTCCAAAGCCACACGTTGGAGAGGTGGTAGAATGGGGACAACCTAAGCCCAGGGACCCAGGTGAAGGCTTTCCCGTGATGCGTGAGTCAGGGCGCAGAGACTGTGGGGCTGAGCAGGCCACAGAGCAGGGCTGCAGAGTCCGCCTCCAGGATTTGGGGCAGTAAGCGAAACTCTCAACACCTGCTTCTCATGTGGGACTGGAAACACGAGTACTCAGTTTTGTTAGGGTTATACGAGATTTCATCGGAGCGTTTGATAAACTATCACCCAATACGTGGGGCTGATCTTTTTCTGCTCTGGTTTCTATACAGCAGTGGTTATTGATCTCAGTTATCGATCTTTGCATTTCCCAGATGGCCTTGACACTTGACCAGCCCCCAGCCTGATAAAGCTTGTTAGGACTGTGTAACTGTCCCACACCAAAGGTGGGTCCGAGTGACCAGGAAATCTGTCCACATGGATGTGGGGCGCGGGCAGGGGGCAGTAGATTATATTTTCATAGCTCTCTCACATTACTCTTTGGGTAGGTGACTGATTTTATTATCTTGGCAACCCTCGAAGGTTCTTTAGCTTCAGAAAGATGCCACCAGTGACCTGCAAAGGTTTATGGAGTTCAAGAGGCAAAGTGGGACTCAGTGCCAAGTCTCCACACTTGGTGTGAGGGGCGAAGCAGAATCCTCGCTGCCTATTTGCCAGGAGAGGAGGTGGCTTTGGCAGGAGGTCACCTGCAAGACCCTATATCGCCCACCTAGAACAAAGGGCTGGTTTCCCACTAGAGGGCAGGGATTCCTCGGGTGGACTGTGGCATTCAGGGCCATGTGTCTTATCTGCTGCCCAAGAGCCTGAGTTTGAGACAGGTCCTCGGGGTTACTGCTTTCCAAAGAACAATGTCTCCCCAAACTGGGAGATTAACACTGAGTTAACAACTTTTTTTTTTTTTTCAGTATTGAGGTTTGAACCTGGGGCCTTTGCACTGAGCTACCTCTCCAGCACCCCTTTTAAAATTTCTTTTAATGCCGGGGGTGGTGACTTACACCTGTAATCTCAGATTACCTGAGAGGCAGAGGCAGGAGGATTGCTGAGTTTGAGGCTTGCCTGGGCTACATAGAGAGCTCAGGGCCAGCCTGAACTACAAAGAGAGGCCCTGTCTCAAAAAATAAAATGAAATAAAATAATTAAAAAATTTATTTTAGGGCCAGAGGGTTAGCTCAGTGGTTCCGGCGCCTGCCTTGCAAGTGCAAGGTCCTGAGTTCAATCCCTGGTAACCACATATAATGCTGGGCGTGGAGACACGCCCACCAACAATCAACGCCGCATACCACAGTGCCGGACGTGGTGGCTCACGTCTGTAATCCCAGCACTTGGGAGGCAGAGACAGGAGGATTGCTGAGTTCGCGGCGGCTTGCCTGGGCACCATAGTGAGCTCAGGGCCAGCCTGAACTACAAAGCGAGACCCTGTCTCAAAAAGCAAAAAAAAAAAAAAAATTATTTTAAAAGGTTGAGATAGTCTTGCTAAAGTGCCCAAGCTGCCCTCAAATTTGCAAGCTTCCTACCTCAGCATCCTAGAGTGCTGAGATTACAGGCTAGTGATACCAGGCCCAGTTTGTTAATGTCACTGAACAAGCAAGCAAGAAGTGAGCAAGAGAGAAAGAAAGAAAGAAAGAAAGAAAGAAAGAAAGAAAGAAAGAAAGAAAGAAAGAAAGAAAGAAAGAAAGA
>PVIC010001657.1:0-74250 GCA_004025085.1 Thryonomys swinderianus | reverse complement strand
AACACAACATTGGCCTCTTCCTTTTGGTCAAGGCCCCTGGGTAGCGATGCACTAATCCAGTGCGGTGTTTCTCGGCATTCTGAGATCTGTTCCCAAGAGCGGTGCAGGATTAGCATTGCCAGTGCGCCATGACGGGAGACAGCAGGCAGCAGCCGGCCACCAGGGTGTTGACACGCAGCCACTGAAAACAGGGCTTCCCCCGCGTCTTCCCAGAGGAAACAGGGTGTGGACCTGCTCACGCATGTGGCAGCCAGAGGAAGGGGCTGTGTTCTTTGGCCAGGGTGCAGCACTGGACAGTCCCCTCCCCTTGCAGAGGGGAGATCACCTTTCTCTCTGGGGCGGGGAGCTGTCAACGCCAGCATGAGTCACTCCATTTCCTTTGTCTCCCTCCCTTCCTTCCACACCCCTCCAGTGCGCTTAAGCCTCCCCGCGAGTTCCCAGAAACTCGCCAGGACACCCAGTTCCTCGGAGCGAGGATATGACTGTGAGAAGGGGGAGGGGGGACCAGAGCCGTAAAAGCCTTGTGAGGACAGCGTACCCTACAGATGCCTACAGATGGGTGTCGGTGACCAGCAGAGGTGGCATTTTCAGGCCCTGGGGAGAAGTGCCCACCCAGGGCTCATGATCAGATCTGCAATCTAAGTAGGTCCCACATAACCTGCGACCACACCTCGTGTGCAAGATCCCACGCCCTGCGTGTAAAACCTTTGCTGCTGTCTTCGGCCCACAGCTGAAAGGCAGCTGAGCTTTTGAATAATTAAAGTGAAAATTCTCATTCCGCTATAGAGTGAACATACATCAAGGAGGTATTAGACTCATGAATCAGGAATCCTGCAAGATGCGAATCCTGCAAGATGCAAATCCTGTAAGATGCAAAGTTTGAAAGAGAAAACAAAACAACGCAAGTGAGCTCGCTTTAGAAGAGAAGGGCTTGACATTCAAGACTAGTCACTGTTGTGTGGAGAATACAGCCATAATTTCAGGGGTGGTCTTTTGTATCAAGTAGAGATCAGCTACATCTCTAGCAGATAAAAATGGCAGGCCCTTTATTAGCTTCCTACAAGTTCACACATAACTTTACAGAGGCTGGGCTCTTAATCAAGAACTCATACCTAACAAGGAAAGAAAAACAATCTCAGGACGGACTCAGGGACCCACATGAAGTGCTCATCAGACAAGGGTCTGGTTGACTCTCAACCTGTACACTAAGCTTTGGCATCTTTTCTACCTTTGGGATAAACTCTGTGAACACAGAATGTGGCAGACAGGCGCTACCCAGTTCCTCTCTTCCCAGAGGGTCTTCTTCAACTTTCCAAAGACATGTATCCCATTCCGCTTGGTCCTGACGCCCCCGTCGACATATTTCAGGTTAGGAAGTTAGGCCGAGGCATATTTCAGGTTAAGAAGTTAGGCTGAGGCACCCGGGGATGAAACCAGAAGGGTAGGAGGATTTCTTTGTACCGTGTTATTGCAACACTCAAGACAGAAGACACAGGGTGGGTAGATATCCATGATGAAGTAGACTGGGGAAGTAGATAAGATCTAAGTCCTGGGAAAGAGGGAGAAGCCACAGTGAACTAGTCCTGCGAGAGCCTTTCCACGGGCACCTGTCATCAGGAAATAAAATGAACCCAAGAGGTGAGGGAAAGGGAGAGATCACTGTTGTTTCGTTCACTCCTCTTTCAGTCACCAGCTACCACATTCTGGGCATTGCCTCCTAAGAGGAGTAATAACCCATCTTCAAGGACGGTCTAGTCAAGGGCATTTAACCTTGGGCTCTTTTCAATGGATCCCCAAAATTATAAATTTGTGTTGATGTTAATTTTTCTGAGAAGAGAGCCCATAACTTCTGTCAGAATCTCTAAGTGTTCGTGTCCCCAAGTAAGCAGAATCTAATGTCTGAGGAGATGCAAAGTTGTGAAAAGGCAAATCTCACAAAATACCTATTTTTAGCAACAGAGGCCAACAAAGTGGGGAAATTAGCTAACACAGAAGCATTCTGCATAGAAGTTTCCTTCCAGAGAGGCCACAGTTCCCAGGGTGGAGCCTTACCCAAGCTCTGAGCTAGAAAGTTCTAGGAAGTTCCAGAAAGTTTTCTGTGTTTCCTTCAGCGTTTACAAGTCATCTTCTGGGCCTTCCTACTACTGTCCAGCCCTCAGAGGGCCCTTCTTTCTCTGCAGTCTGGGACCATTCGTGAGCCTGCCCTTATCTTTAAGCACATTTACACATTTAGGAAGATGTTGCTTCTTTGTGTCCCAAGAGCACACAGCTCAGTGGTACAAAGAGAGTGTGATTTTATTTTCGTTTTGAGGCGCTCTGGACTGCTGTGAAGGTGGCAGGAAGGCGTCTTCCTGGGCTTCTCCTGACAGGAACACAAAGTAGAGAGAAACCCAGACACAAACTGGAGGCAAAGAAGTGGTAACGACTGGAAATCCTATGCTGTGATTACTGCCTCCATTTTCCTCCGTTTCTAACTCGAACCATTTCCTTTGCAAATTGTTTGGCACACAAACGTTTCAACCCTGCTTGAGGGAGGTGGAAAAGAAGATAAGTTAAAGGAAAATGTAGTTGGAAGAGGTGGAAACTGTAAAAAGGAATACAAACTGTGGATTCCAGAGGAAGGCAAGAGGCTGTGCAAATAAACAAAGACGAGGAGAAACTTCGCCAGACAATGTGTGCTCATCGTGCGCACGCCCGGCCCACAGCGCGGTTTGCACTAGTCTATCGGGGTATTGGGAATGTTTTACTGACACACCATCGCCCGTGGGTCTCGTTCTAACCACTGGAATAAGCAAAACATACAGAGCACATTGCTGGCCCCAAAGACTATAATTTTCTCTGAGGAGAAATATTGCAAAAAGGGAAAAAAGAGAGAGAGGAAAACATAATATTTTGTTCATTTTCTAAAAAAAAAAGCATTTTCCCCTTTTTCCTTGGCTCTGTCCTTTCATTAAACTGTCTTTAAGTGCTTTTAGAAAAAAACTAAGTAGCCCGCATCTCTGGGCTGCTGACTGAATAATTATAAGCCTGGGACGTGGCCGAGAGGGCCCGAGTGACACTTGGGTCTCCTTCCCAAATCCCCGATACCTGTGGGGACAGTGCCAGCTGTGGCTGGACTCTCACGTTGAAATGATTTCTCATCTTGAAGGGGATCAGGGACATTCTTCTCTGTATTAGTCCTCTGAGAACTTGGGGCCCTGCCAGATTTTATTGGAAAATTGCAACAAAAGAAATGCGAGATAGGGAGTTCTTCTATCTGAAGGGTTGCCGGAGAGGCATATCAGAGCCAGATGATTTCCAGATCAGCTCTGCCCCGTGAGTGAAAATACATTCTCTACTTTTAAATATTCACATCTCCTTTCGCTCAGGTTCCTATTGTTACTGCTCGCTGGTTTCCGGGCGGGTGTAAGACGCCAGAAAATGACTCCGGGGAGAGGAGCTTTGCGCTCAGTCCCTGGGGACCTGCGTGGTCCTTGTGGTTTCAGACTTGCTCGGCGAGGTAAAGGACAGGAGAGAAGGGGCTGGCAGGGTCAGGATGTGGAGCCTGCTGGGAAACAGGGTGGACACGCAGGCACACAGCGGGCATCCCAGGAGCCCGGGCACAGACCCGTGGGGCGCACGTGTCCTCCGTGGTGCTGGCATCTGAGATCCCTGGGCCTGGGACCCCAGCTTTCTGCTGGGTCTGAGTAAAAGATACGCCCTTGATAGAGTTCAGAGGTTTCTCATGTTCTAGTAACTTTCGGAAAATCTGATGGATTTCGTCCAGGTCACTTCGGCATCCAGGCCGGTCGTGCCCCTGCTCAGTCCAGCCCTGTCTCTCCTTCCCAGTGTTCACCTATCCGAGTGTGGCTTCCCGACTTCTGGAGGAGGGGGCGGGTTGTTTTGTTTTTCTGTACTGGGAATTGAACTCAGGGCATTGAGCTATATTGCTAGTCTGTTTTGTTAATATCCTGACTGGGATTTTTCTAGATAAAAACTATTTTTGTAAGGGTTATGTTCTTAAAAGAACACAATTGTAATTTATAAACACGGTACAGTAAATTGTGATCCGTTATGTAGGTCTTTGTTTTCTGATGGCATTAGGCTTGCAAATGTTGAAATCAAGGTAAAACCAAAAAGTAAGGGAATTCATGAACTCAGACTCAGGCAGAGAACCACCACTAAGTTAAACGATATCTCTCCCCTCTGTCCCAAGTATGTATGTCATTCCATGTCTCTGGGATGCCATAAGATTAGTTCCAGGAAGGACACCCTGTTCTGCCACTAACTAGGAGCCAGTGTCTTCCCTGAGGGTGGTGTCATGATCCATTTCCAGGTTCCAAATCTCTGCTGAAGTTCAGGTTGCCCCACCAGAGCCCGCGAAGGGACATATTCATTTTGAATGCAAGTTCCATGGCCTCGTGGAGATCAGGGGACAGTTGTCCTCTCCATGCTGGTCCTGCAGTGTGAGCTGCTTTCTGAGAATCCTCGAATCCCAAGCTAAACGCCCTCAGGCTGGGAAGCTGGCCCAGGCCAAGGTAACGGTGTGAGCACAAATGGTTTCTATGAGGTGACCCGGAAGTGGGGGAAGAGTATGGGCAAAGAGGAAAAGCCCTCTTCGGGTGGGGGATGGAGCCTTAGGATGGGCTCTCTCCTTGACATTCATAGACTCTGTTATCATTCACAGACATTAACATTCATAGACTTTCATTATCATTTTCATGCTGAAGAGTTTTACACAACTAAGAACAAGTAGAATCATGATAATTGGTCTTTCTTGATGTACATAGCTAATTTAATATCCTTTTCACAGATTCTGTCTTGCAAAGTGACCGTTTTTTAACCTCCTGAAGTAAAAAGGAGGAAAAAGAGACCTTTGTACTTGTCTAAAGGCAAGCAAGCAAAAATTAAAGATTAAAAAAAAAAAGATTAAATGGTCCAGCAGAGGTAAAGACAACAATATCTGTTTGGGACTAATGGTTGGACTGAAAACCCTTGCTGAGTATTTACCTAACTCTGACCAGATTGAACCAAACTCCTTAAAGGTACAGCCCTAGAGGAAAAGCTGGTGCGTAGGAGATGGGTGTTGCTTTAGGGCATCAGAAGTGAGCTGTGATTCCTAAAGGGTCCGGAAGGAAGGAAGGAAGAGAGGGAGGGAGTGAAGGAGGAGGAAATGTCAGCTAACTCCGGCCTGTATCTTCACAGAAAGACAATCCTTCCAGACTGACCTCTAGGTGACATTTTCCTTCTAAAGTTTGATTGCCTCGCCCCCCCCAACTTGCCTTTGCTACATTATTCTGTTATCATTTAATGATGAAAACCAATTTTTTTATGATTCGTCCGGTCGGCTGATATACCATTCCCTAGACAGAAGAACCAAAGCCCCTGTCCTCAACCTTGCTGGAGACACACGAGTCTCAGCAGAGAGTGCCCAAGTAGGATTCCATTGTCTCGCCGCATTTTCGTAGATGGTTCCTGCATTTGTTCGTGTGCTTTTCTCAAGCCAATGAGAGTGGAAGAGCAAGGCAGATCTGGAACTGCTGCACACACAGAGTGGCTATTTCAGCAGCAGCAGCAGCAGCAGCAGCAGCAGCAGCAGCAGCAGCAGCAGCAGCAGCAGCAGCAGCAGCAGCAGCAGCAGCAGCAGCAGCAGCAGCAGCAGCAGAGGCTACTTCTTAAAGCCCAGCCTTCTCCCCAAAAAGTTCTGACCCTGTAACTGCCAGGCACTCCCAGCAGCTACCTGACAGGATGCTGGGAGTGGACTCCATCCCTCTTGGTGGTGGGCTCACTTGCCTCAGTTTCCCCCCTTGAGCTGTGAAAACTAAATGCAACACAGTTTTATGACATCTGCCTGTGCACCAGGCACAGACTAGGTGTAGAAAGAAGGTGGGTATATTGACACCACGAGTAACAGGACATGGTCACTGGGCCCTTACTGCACATTGCCTCTGTCCAGAGCTTTGTGTAAGGCGTCCCCCAATGCAGCTAGGGACAGGGACTGTTCCTGGTCCACCCGGGGCCCCACTGAGGAGTACTCAGGGCAGTATAACCTCCTCCTGTCCAGCCTTCAGTAGAGCCAGGGCGTGTGGATGGGGACAGTGTGATGAGGACACAATGGCGAAGTGTCAGGGTGGAGCTTGGGTTCCTCCAGCAAATGCTGCAGGAGCCCTGGTACTTGGGGGACCTTCTCCCACCACAAATGGTGCCCAAGGCTGCTGCTTGTCTCACCCGGCTCTGGGTTCAAAAACCCAGAAGCACCTGTGACTACTAACAGCGGGAGCCTGTACGCCTCGGGCAGGTCTGTGTCTTCATCCTGGGGTCCCAGCCCACAGAAAAGGCCTTGTTCTGTGGAGTCCCTGCAGGGGACTGACCAGACTGTCCCCCCAGGGCTCCGGAGGAAGAAAGATCAGGCTCCTCCTGTGCATGGGGTGGGCTGGGGGGAGCAGAAACCCCCTGGCAGTGTGAGTCCTGGAGTGGGGCACATGTTTCTGCTGAGGCCCTGGAGGCTCTGTGTGAGTGAGTGGTCACTGCCCACACGGCCCCACCCCCACGGGCTACCCGAAATGGTGACTCCCGCTCCTTTGCTTGTTTGTGGTCACATAAGCTGAAATGAACTGCGGAAGCTGGAGGAGGATGTTGGCCTGAGCGGAACTTCTCAGCTTCATACAGCCAGGACCAGTGGCAGCCACATGCCAAGCAGAGAGAGCTGGGAGTTCCAGGACCCCTGAGGCCTGGGTTAGGGTTGTGGGATTCACTGGACATGAAGGATCACCTGGGTGGATGTATCTCTCTCTCTCTCTCTCTCTCTCTCTCTCTCTCTCTCTCTCTCTCTCTCTCTCTCTCTCACACACACACACACACACACCCCTTTTCATTTGTCCACCCTTTTCATTTGTCCACCCTACATCTATTCATCCATCAGTCTGATGTCTGTTTGGCTATCAATCTATCATCTATCCATCTGTTCATCCATGATCTATCATCTACCAGTCTCATCTGTCCATCTATCATCCATTCATCAATCTGACTCTATATATCTATCAATCTACCAACTATCTATCTTTGTGTTCCTCCACCCATGGACTATCCATCTGACATCTATGTGCCTATCAACCTAACCATCTTGGTATTAATCCATGTTCTACTCATCATCAGTCTGTCATTTATCCCTCAAGCTGTCATCAATCCACTCATATATCAATTGTCTATCCATCTGTCATCTATCTCTGATCCATCTGTCAATCTGACATCTATCAGCCTATCAGCTATCCATTTGTGTGTTGATCCATCCATGATCAAATCATCTACTCATTATCGTCTATCAGCTTGTCATCTATCTGCCCATCTATTCATTCCTCCATCCGTCATCTTGTATTCAATCGATCATCTATCCACCGATCACATACCCATCCATCAATCTGTCTTCCATCATCTATCCATCTGTCATCCATCTATAGAAATATATATATGAATGTAGAAATACATACATGCATTAGTAACATAATGTCCATTATATACAGAGTGATAGAAACACATAGTGAATATTTAAATTTTTAAAATTATTGTATTAAAAAACACATGCCATTAACCTCCTGCTCTGTCAACACGTGTATTCCACCACTCTTGCCACTTTCTGAAGCGGTTCTAGAAGTCCTTGTTCCTGAGTGTCTTTAGCTGCGCTCTCGGAGCTGCCTTGATCCAATGCATTTACCGTTCTCGATCATTTGACTTTAGGGAAAAACTAGAAGCTGCATGGTGCCAGCGCCGGTGAAGAAGGTGGGTGGGGACACACGGTGAGGTTTTCTAAGGCCCCCTGTCCATCAGATGGTGCTTGGGAGCAGCATCCACGACATTTTGATCGCATTGGTGAAGACGTGAAGGAGGACTCTAGAACGGCTTCGGAAGGGGCAAGAGTGATGGGATAAGTGTGTTCGAGAAGGAGGATTCTGAGGGAGAGTCGAGGCAATGTGTCTCCTACTGTCATAATTTAAACACTCACCAAAGTTTTAAAATCACCCCTCCATCCCTCCAAGCTGTACTGGGTTTTAGAGTCAGTGTTCTTCTGAAAGGTGACTGTCTGCGTCCCGCCAGAGGAGGGTGTTTTTTTCCTTCTCCGGCCAGAGATGCAACAGAACAGAAAGTGGCCCGCTGCTTGCGGTAACAAGGGCGCAGCTCACTGAGCGCCCCGGGGTGTTTGAGAGCGAGCTCAGCGTCGTCTACACAGCAGGCGGCACTGAGGGGTGTGCAGGGCGGTGTAGCCAACCCCCTTCCACTCATTGCACAGGTGGTCACGGCTTGAGGCCAGAGACCCAGACGTTTTGTGTTTTCCCCCACCCCGCTCACAACCGCCTTGCTGTTTTGATAGACCGGGATGTCCCGAGTCTTCCTCTTTCCTTTGGGGGTGCCCGGCTGTTTCCGCAGGCGGCTTTCCAGGGCCCTAGGGGTGCTGGAGCTACCTTGTGGTGTCCCCTCACCACCCTCATCACCACGGCCAGGGGGCAGCGCTCTGCACACAGAGCTGAGCTGGGGGCCCGGGGCTGGCCGTGCCAGCTGCCCTGCTGCTGGCTGCAGTGGAAGCAGGGCTCTTCCTCAAAGCGACAGCGTTTCTCCCATTTGTACCTGGACCTTTCCAGCTGGCAGCCCAGAGCATGGGCAGCGTAAGAACCTCTGCACCTCAGGGGCGAGGGAGGAGCTCCGGGTGGGGTTGGGGGACGAACAGGGAAGCTCAGGGGCGGAACCTGGACTTCACCCGCTGTCCCGTTCGGCTCGGGCCCTGCGCTCCAGGCACCGGTACCGGGAGCGGATGGAAGAGTCCCTGTGGACAGCGCTAGTCGGCTCTGCTTTCCCATCCGGCCCGTGGAGCCGACAGCCGGGTCTTCCCAGGCGATCACAGCGCAGCTCGCTCGCGCGTGTTGTACAGTGGTGTTGATAAAATCCCCATGGAGCCGCCGAGCATGTGCGAGGAGTTCCCACCAGAAATCCAAACAACGCCCTGGCGTTGCTGACAGCTTAATAATGTGACAAAGTTCAATGACAAGGACAGGAATGCAGCTGGGCTGGTCTGACCCAGAGCTTTGAAAATATCCCCCGTCTGCTTCCCTGCGACCCAGCATTTGACAAATAACCTTAGCTTAGCCTCCGTGGAGGCCCCAGACGGATCCAAGTGCCACGCGGGGGCCACATGCCACCGTTAGGATGTTAAATGGAGTGGTAAGGGCCACCAGAGTCACTCGGGGCTGACATTTATCTTTATTATTGTTATTAATAATAATGCATATATTGCTTCTTTGGTGCATTCCAGGGTTTCTGCCCTCCTAAATCACGCGGCAGCACATCGGCAGGCTGAATAAATCACACACCAGACCCAAATTCAACGCAGCTGTCAGGCCGGAGCTGAGAGAGGCTGGGTGACTCTGAACGAGCCCCAGCCTGTGACCCACGGGCGGTGCCCAGAGAGCCGGAATAATGGTGGTGACGCTGGTGACATTTCGGGAGCCAGACACAAACTGCTAACTTCAGCTTTAATTTTACGGGGGGGGGGGGGTGGCAAGAGATCCAGACTTCAACAAATATTAAACTCTTTGGTTATTTTTTTTTTCTGCCTTCAAGCCAGTACAGACAATGAGTTCCACATTTTAAAAAAAATCTCAGTAGAAGAAATCCCAGCTTTTCTTCTCTGCCCATTTCTCCTTGTGTCTTCTGCTCGCCCCTTCTGCCACCCCGTGCCCCCTTTTCTCCACAAAAAGAACGTAAAGGGAGCAAGAGGATTTGAGTCAGAGCCAATTTCATGGGCCAAGAGGTTACACATGGAGCCAGCAAATCACAGCCGTGAAGGATATTACTGATTTAAAGTTATGTACACGAAAGCCCAAATCTTAACGGCATTCATAAAGGTAAAGGTAACTAATGGAGGGGCTTAGCCGTTTGAGCGCGGGCTTCCCCCTGCGGCCCTGTCTCCCCCAGCACAATCTCACCGCGCACCAGGGCGGGAGGGGCCGCGGGCCTCCGAGTCTGTCTGGAGGAGCTGCTAGCCCTGGCCAGGCCCCCGGGAAGCTGGGGGACAGCTCGGTCTGCATCAGGACAAGGCCTCGGAGACTATCATCGGGCTTATTTTTGTTTGCATGTTTCTTCTTAGATGTTTTGGGGTTACCAGGAAAACCATCTCTCTCATACACACACACACACACACACACACACACACACACGCCTTATTTTTTAAAACTGTAATTTCAGGGAAATGTGAGCCATGTGTTTTGGGTTCATTTGCACTTAATCATGACAATCTCTCTGGAAAGAGCTATTTCTTTTCTCTCAAAAGACGTCCGTGTGCCCTTTAATGAGCCCTGTAAGTGCCCTTCCACCCCCGGCTGCCCTCCCCGGGGCAGGAGGTTGGACTTGGTCAAAGGGAAACCACCAAGGGCTTGGGTTGAAGTGACTTGAAATGTTGAACTCATGAGCTTGGACAGTGCGCTGGAAATGAGGAAGTGGCTTCCACGGGCCTGTGTTTACCCAGAGAAAGAAGCTGCCTTAAAAACAGACAGAAGCATGAACGAACGAATGGTGTGGAACTGGGAAATCAACTGGAGAGCACATTAGCCTCTGGCAGCAAAGAGGCGGGACCCACAGGAAGAGCCGCGTGGCCGCAGCAGGTGAGCGCTGGGCCCGGCTCCGGGGCCACGATGTGTGGTCACCGCCTTGCTTTGAATTTCTTGGAGAAAATACTTCTAGCCAGAGTCTCCCAACTCCAAAACCACCCCAGAATTCTCTTGGGTGGTTCCCAGGGGCCATGACACAACCATGTCCAGAGCACACATGTCCCCACCCTCCATCCACACAACCCACCATGGCTTCAAAGCCACAATGGCGCTCACCGATCCAAAACAAACGTGTCATTACGGATCCCAGATTAACCAATGCCGTTTGTGCCCTGCTGGTCGGGTTCCAGCTGGAGGCTGCTCGACAGCACGGCCGCCCCCCTTGGAAACCTCAAGGCCCCCACCGCGTGGCCCTGGGCAGAGCCTCCTGACCGCCCCTCTCACCCCGTGACCCCACTCCCGGCTCCTTCCCGCTCTCTTCCCGCTCTGACACTTGGGGCAGTTTTGAAACAAGTTTGGATGGAAGGAGGTTATCGCAGAACTGAGTTTTACTTTACTTTGAGTAAAGTTACCGAATTTTATTCATCGTAAGGTACACGTGGTTATGCTTAAACACCCTTGAAATGTGGATGTTCCTTACAGCTCATGACAAGAAAGCATTGGGATGAGATCATGGGAAGCGTCCTCCATTTTAATGGTACAGGGAGTAAGGGTGCATCTCGTCTGGTCCCCAAAGAGGAGGATCGCTTTCAGAACACCGAGCTCTACCTTGCCCTCTCTCATTTATCGGTTTCCTCCTTCTTCTTCAGTGCAAGCACATGACTGACCACATGGCTGACTCTGTGCCTGGGGTGGCGGAGACTAGAAGAGTGTGGAAATGGCTCCGCCCTGTTAGAAAGTTATAATTTTGTCCCAGGGTTAAGTGCAAACATGAGCCACCATGCAAAGTGCTGAATTAGTGTGTGGCCAGAATGTGGTGGGGAAGTTTAAGACGGAGAAGCCAAGTAGGATGGAGTTTCCCGCGACATTTGGGTTAGTATTTTGTTGCTGTAGCAAAATACCTGAGAGAATCAACTTACTAAGCAGAAAGATTTGCTGTGGTTCCCGGTTCACGGGTCTCAGACCTTGCTCCTCTGCCCTTTGCTTGGGTCTCGCTTGGCACTTTGCATATGGTGGGGTCGTGGCAGAGGGGGCTGTCATATAGGCAGGAGCCAAAGAAAGAGACAGGAAGGGCCAGGGTGTCAATAGCCCCTTGAAGGACACACCACTCATCCTACCAGGCCCTCTTCCTAAAGTCTCTTCTCCCGCCCAGTAGCGCCATAGGGTGATAACTAACCACAGGGTGATGACCAAACATTAACACTCAAGTCTTTGGAGGACACGTATCCAAACCAGCACAAACATGCTTAGATTTTGTTTAGCGCAGGTTTCTTCCAACATACCTGTCCTGAAATGCTTTATCTTACTCCGTAGCCATTGTCATTCTCAACCTCAGGACACCTTGAGGTCTTCTGCATCTGTAATAATCTGGAATTGATGAGGAACGTGGAATAGAGCATGTGGGAGAGGAAGGAAGAGAAGTGGGGGAGCCCTGGGCATGACGCACACTGGGCATCCAGGAGAGCTTGTCACCCTAAGACACAGCTTTGCTGACTGCTCCCTCAGGAAGCATTTGTTAAGCACCTGTTGTATACTGTTTGGGGGGCTGGAGCTCAGACATAAGTGAAATTTTTCCCTGGTCTCAAGCGACTCTGAATCACAGAGGAAAAGGACCACACATGCAGCTACAGTCCATCGTGCACTTGGCCGGCCACCAACCAGGGTCAAAAGAAAGTGCCCACAGCATCAGCAAGTCATGGCTTCTGGTGGGGAGCCAGCAGCAGGGGGTCTTGATGCCGAAGAGGAGATTCTAGACCATGAGAGAAGCATGAGCCAAGATGAAGTGGACCCTAGCATGGAGGAAAAGGTACATCATGGTGATGAGGAGAAACTGAGGCTGGACAGGGAGTTAGGCTGGGACCAAAATGTGAAGGTCCACTTCAAAAAGTAACCCTAGCAACCAGACATGTCATTATCTTCTAACCAGGACTATGGAGGATTAACATGCCACCCAACCCATGGTGATTGTTTCAACAGCTTGAACTAAGACTCCTCCCCCTGAATTTTTTTTTTTTTTTTTTTTTTTTGTGCTTTTTGAGACAGGGTCTCGCTTTGTAGTTCAGGCTGGCCCTGAGCTCACTATGGTGCCCAGGCAAGCCGCCGCGAACTCAGCAATCCTCCTGTCCCTGCCTCCCGAGTGCTGGGATGACAGGCGTGAGCCACCACGCCCGGCACTGTGGTATGCGGTGTTGATTGCTGGTGGGTGTGTCTCCACGCCCAGCATTATATGTGGTTACCGGGGATCGAACTCAGGACCTTGCGCTTGCGAGGCAGGCGCCGGAAGCACTGAGCTAACCCTCCAGCCCCTCCCCCTGAATATTTAATCGTGATATGCTCCCAGAGGCAACAGGTAACTACTATTTATTTTTTTCTCAAAAGAACGGGACTGACCAGGGAAGTGTATGGAGCGGAAGTGTACTGAGCTTCGCCAGTGCTTGTATAAATCTGACAGAGAAAAGAAGACAAGAACCTCAACCCTTTGGAGAACTTCTGACCAAGAGGGTCTGGTTGATGGAAGTGAAGTCACGGCTACCCAGGGAGAGAGAGGCCCCTCCTTCCAGAGCACCTACAGCTAGGGAAGCGTGGGGCTCTTCCAGGAGTCCACAGCAGATTCACAGAGACATGTTCAAGTGGTGCAGAGAAAGGAACTGGCAGCAAGCTTCCGGCGTGGCCCAGAGTGAATGGAGACCTTGCAGATTGTCCATCGTGGAAATATGAGCTCTTTTCTGTCGAAACTCATGTGGTGTGAGAATTAGAAATAATTTCCCTGGACCAGAGTGTGGGGACCTAAATGAAGGTGATGCCACAGGGCAGACCGGTAGGCTAGAGTAGAACCTAGGGTTAAAATCCCAATGTACCGATGCCGGGCCTGGTGGCTCACGCCTGTGATCCAAGCACTCGGGAGGCAGAGACAGGAGGATTGCTGAGTTCGAGGCTTGCCTGGGCTACATAGTGAGCTCAGGGCCAGCCTGAACTACAAAGCGAGACCCTGTCTCAAAAAAAAAAAAAATCCCAATGGACTGAGTCCCTCCATAGTTCGGGGCTCATCGGGGGCTCCAGTGGGTCCACCCAGCGCCCAGTGGTAGAAGGAATGATGCAACATGATGATGGACAAGACATACTCAGCAGCATCCCCAGGTGCAGCCCTCATCCTGACCCTGACCCAGGTTTTGCCTCTGTATCTGGGTCCATCATCAAAGGTGACCACAGGGGAGGACACTAGTCCGGTCCTTTACAAAGGGTGTGCACGCTCTGGGTGCCCCACCTTGAACAAATGAATCCTGCCCTTATGTCCTGGGTTATACCTGTGTGCACTGACCCCTTGGCCCCTCTCAGCGACCCAGCTCTAGGTGGCATATAAACCTGTCACAGCCACCTGCTGAGTACCCCTGGCAGGCTTCCTTTTATCACCAGCACACCAGGAGTAACTGGATGACATAACTGTGGGGCAGGAGAACAAAGCACTTTGATTTTTGTTCTTTGAGGATCAGCCAAGCACCCACTGCCAAGTCCGTGATCACCTGAAAGCAAGTCTGCAGGAGGAACCTGCCAGCTAAGTCCTCCAGGTGCTTCTCAGGCAAATGGCTTTGGAAACGGGCCTTTTCTGCCTTAGTCCCTGGTGACCTTGAGGGTAGGAGGGCTGACGGAAGCTTTGAGACAGGCTGGGGACACAGGACAGCTTGTGTCCCAGATTAGTCAGGCAAGACAAGATCGGTGCGTCTAGACAACAGGGACTCTGTAAATCACAGGGAGTAACAATCAGGAGCCACTTCCGGTCTCTGAGCGTGCCTGGAACCTTCTGTGTCCACCCAGTGTGGGGGCTCGTGGGAGGAGTGGTCAGAGAATAAGATCAGTGTTTAAATTCGAGAAAGTCTTTATCACGACCTCACCATTAATCCTCCTTAAGATGCTCCTCCTTGCCTCAAACACACAGACCCCTTCACTCTTGCCACTCTCTGAAGCCGTTCTACAAGTCCTCTTTCCTGGGTGCCTTTATGAGATACTATCAAAAATGCAGTGAAAGCTACTGAGTGCCATTTGATGGAAAGGCAGGCTTGTAAAAACATGGCGCTCTCTGGGCCGGAGATTTAGCTCAGTGGTTCCGGCGCCTGCCTCGCAAGTGCAAGGTCCTAAATTCGATCCCAGTAACCACATATAATGCTGGGCGTGGTGACTCACGCCCACCAGCCATCAATACCACATACCACAGTGCCGGATGTGGTGTCTCACGCCCGTCATCCCAGCACTCGGGAGGCAGAGGCAGGAGGATTGCTGAGTTCGAGGCTTGCCTGGGCTAAATAGTGAGCTCAGGGCCAGCCTGAACTACAAAGCGAGACCCTGACTCAAAAAAAAAAAAACATGGCGCTCTGTCCTCACCCACCTTAGTCACCAGATCTGACCTTGTGCCACTGCCACCTCTTCTCCAAAGTCAAAAGTCATGAAAGGTAACATTTTGACAAGGTCTTGATTCTGAAGGTGGAGAAGGGGAAGTCCAAGACCAAGGTGCTGGCAAATCTGGTTTCTTTCAGGTCCTCCTTGGTGGACAGCAGAGAGATCTCCTCTCTTCCATGTTCTTATTACAGCAGGGATCTCACTCCCAGGAGGATTTAAGTAGAACAGTAAAAAAAAAAAAAAAAAAAAAAAAAAAAGTCAAGCAGTCAAGTGAGTTAAGATACAGTCACGCAGTGAGATGTCACGGAGCTGTCACAAAGAGTATGAAACATGCGATGATATGAAATGCCCTCAAGTTATTCAATAAAAAATGCAAAATAAGAACATTGTGCACATTGTGCCCCCAGATTTGATAAAATAACATGGTAGACCCATGTATAATCCCCTACATAGCCAAAATTCTTACTGAAAAAGAACACACACAAGGCCTTTCATGTATATCTTGGTGTGTGTATTGTCTAGAAAATTTCTGGAAACAAATACCAGGCAAGAATACCATGTTAACAGCAGGTGCCTCTGGGATAAGATTAGAATGTTCATGGTAGGGAAACTGTCTACTTTTCATGGTATCACTTTTGAATTGGATGACTTTTATGTCGTACGTGATTTTCTTTTTCAACTATAAAGGTGTATAAATAAAAACACATCCTCACAATGGAAATGATGCATCATAACATGAACAGAGCTAAGGACTCTTTACAGGTACCTTGACAAAATAGACTGCAGGACCCAGCAATTTATAGAGTATTTTTAATTTTCCCTGTTTCAGGGTTCCTATACCATGTGCCGCCCGGGTCCCATTCTGCACATCGGCCAGTTCACAACACTTCACATCGCTTTGGCTTTGGTCTTAGTACATCGCTGCCTGTCTTGCTTTATCTTTGCCTTCTGTCTTCCAGTTACAATGCGAGCTCTTCGCTGACTTATAAACATGAATGACCCGCCCTGCTCCTATGGGCCCCAGATTCCATCTGCCAATAAAACAGACTGCAGTGCTGGGATGCATTAAGGACTTGAGAGGATATATATATAGGTGCTGCTTTTTCACTCTGGAGGTCTGAGGTTGGACTCACCATGGTGGCTCTGGCTGCTGTTAGCACTCCTTGTGCTGTGGCAGCTGGGTCTGCGGCTGAGCCACTGTGCCTGGGTCTGCACCTGGAGAGATCAGGTTTGCTGTGTCTTGGCTCAGGCGACAGCGGGAAGCACAAGGTTTAGCTGCTGTTGGTGGGCACAGTGGCCATGCACCAGAGTATCAAAGCTCCAGTTACTAAAGATTATAGATTTCACTAGTCTGTGGGTGCAGTTTGGGCCTGATTTTGCCTGTATGGGGCACCTGGCTGTCTCTGTTAGGGATCTTATTCCCATCTTCTTGCAGAAATGTATTTTACCCAGTGGTTGCACACCCAAGCCACTTTTGGCTGTCACTATAGCCCACAATCCATCGGGTCTACTTGAGTCCATGTTTATGAACAATATCTTTCAAAAAAGGAAGTGAAAATATCCACATTGCCTTCTTCATCTTTGCATGGCTGAAGAGAAAACCCCCTGCCCTTCCACGTTTTCTCCATTTCGTCTCCCAGGGCAGCTCTGGGTCAAGTGGTCGCCCTGATTATCTAGTTGGCTTTTTGCCTTGATGCATTTATGGGGCCTTTTATTATTGACTTTGGATTTCCCTGTCAGGTACTCCAAAAAAGCATTTTAAAACAGTCTCTAGTGGGCAGTTTACATTTTAACTGCTCCTTTCATTATCCTCCTCAGCGCACTGACATAGCTCCCTTTTCTAGAATTAAATAACCACAGGATAGCTCTTGGGCTCTGTGTCTCTTTTGGATGTTGAACTTGGCCCTACTGCGGTCTTTATTATGAAGTGGTTCAGTCAGAGTCTTATGATCCTTCGCACTCATCACCTCCCTCCTCGTTTCTGCTTTGCCGTTACACCACCTCTTGATAAATGAAGAGCCAGAGAGTCAGGGCCATCTTGGTTTATGTCTTGGAGAATCTAAGCATCCCTGACAGTAGGTTAAGACACGGTGCTTACAGAGCTGTACGATCTGCAAGAACATGGCTGGGCCAAGGAAAGGTTGGAGACCACTGTTTCCCCGAAGTCCTCTGGTTCCAGCTGAATAAAATCTCCTTCTACCATTCATTAATCTAGGATTTAAGGCTTGAAATTTGCCTGTCTCTTGAGTTTTATTTTACATGCCATAGGACTTTGGAGACCATTTATGCTAGAAATATAGACTTGGACTCTTATGGGTTTCCTCGCTTCACTCTCTTGTATCATACTTCCCCGAACCCCAGTCTGGGCTGGCCAGCTCTCCATCTTTCTCTTGACCCCTCCTGACCTGTGGGATGGTCTCATCTCGCTCAATACGCCAAGAGCTTGAGGAATTGTGAGAATTTCTAGGGGACCTTTTGGGTAAAACACAGCTCATCACAAGTCCAGTACTTGTGAATAGCATGTTTCTCAAGCTGTGTGTCAAGGAGACCCCTGCCTTGGCACTTTGCCCCCACCTCTTCCCCCACTATGGCCCCAGTGCCCTTTAATCCATCCTGGCACAATACCCATTAGGTTTCGTCTAAGAGTGGTAACCTTTTGGCTCCCTACAATAAGGAATTTTTCTTTTTGTACTTTCCCCATGTTTTAGTCAAAGAGAAAATCCTACGTTTTGTCCTCCAGGAAGCCACAGGGAAACAACAGCTGCCACAGGAAGTGGTTTCCGCTGAACCACTGCACAACAATGGAGACGACGTAGCAGCTACATTTCAGGGGAGGAGACGGGTGCACTTCTTTCTAAGGGAGAAACTGACAACAGCAAAGAAGGCAGAAATGTATATTTTGGAAGGTTCTACAACAACTAGATAAACAAGGAGACCATCGTGAGGTTTATCTGTGTGTCAGATTGGCGGAATTGAAAAGCAATAGAATGCCACACTGGCCATGCGGTGAGAAAGCCTGTGCATATTCTGTTAATAAGGAACTCGGGCAAATTTAGCTACACATATCAAAAGCCCAAAGATGTCCAATACAGGGCTTTAGGCTAACAGTTTCAGCTCCAGAAATCTATTCTGAAGGGAAAACATAGAATTTTGCATACTGGTATTTCATTATACCATTGATTTCAAGAGTTAAAAAAAAAAAAAAAAAAAAAAAGAACAAACTAGAAAAACCCTGAAAGCCAAATTACAGATACTGGTTAAATGAATTGTGAGACTTAAGAATGATGTTATAGATGAATGGGTCCTGAGATGTCATAGATGAAAGGATCACACTATATGAATGGATTTTTTAAAAATTGAATTCTTTATTGGTACAATTCATATATGGATTTTTATTCCATTATGAAACAGTGCATAGGATGTTGGCTGAAAATTCCCAGAAAAGACTGATAGGCAAATCTGTTGACTAAGAAAAGATGATATTATTAGATTGGCCCTCTTTTCATTTAAAAAATTCAAATTTATTCCTTATTTGAAAAAATCTGGGAAGATAATTATTGACTTTTGGCTTTTTTCGAATTGGATGCGGGATGCTGTCTGTATCAATGCTTGTAGCTTCATGAGCCCCATTGTCGGATCTCAGGTTCAAGTTCATGGAGCAGGGGTGCAGTCTTCACACACGTGGGTAGAGAGATAGGAGACAAGTAGCACGCCGGTCACTCCTGGTCAGCCTTGAAACTTACTTCAACAGGAAATGAAAGGCCACAGAGAGGCTGCGCGGTAGACTGAGAATTGGAATGGCTGGATCACCATGTTGTATACCCTTCATCAGAGACTAATAAACTTGTGATTGCTCTCTGGAACCCTGCGCCTCGAAGGGGCCTTTCCCGAAGGTCGCAGAGTCATTCAGTGATAGACCCAGAATTAGAATTCTGCTTCTTATTTTCAGTCCTGAGCTTCCCTGGTTTGACCCTCCGGGCCTCTTCCACAAGTGAGAACACGCAGAAACATCCTAGCAGCTGGACATGAAAAGAGACTCTGCTCACAACCTCTGAGAGCATACGGTTTCCAAGGTCACCTTTTGAAGGCTGCCCTGGGAAGGACTCAATCTGCAAGGCCAGGTCCCACCCCTGCCATCCTACGCCCTTTGGTTTCTTCGTTGCAAATTAAGGATCCCAAGACCCAAGAGACGATGTCTTTGGCGCTCTTACCCCTGAGGTTAGGTACAAAGCAGAACCCGCGTTCAAACAACCCAATGAAGCACGGGTCACTGCAACTGGCTGGTGACGGCAAAGCTGGCTACCTTACCACATTGGGTGCCTTTGGCCGTGCGTGTGTGTGTGTGTGTGTGTGTGTGTGTGTGTGTGTGTGTGTGTCCCACGCTTCCACAGTCTTGGGTGAATTATGAAACAGAAAGTGCAGCCTCAGGAACAGTCTGAGACTTGGCTTACCCTGGTCTCCTCCTAGAGCTGATTTTTTCCCCTACATCTCACTGTTGTGCAGGGCCAGGGTTCACTTCACCCCTGAGGTTTGTCCTCATAGTCCCCAGAGCATGGAAGCACACACAGGCCTCGCACCACATCCAGAGGCAGCACAGAGGCCAGGACCGAAAGGGTCACTTTAGTAGTATTATGGCTTGTGCCTAGAGGTCCCCCCAAAGGGTCATGCAGTCATAGGTGGGGCTTTTCCCAGAGGTGGCTGAGTCTGGAGTGTGTGACACTGGAACTGACTCATGGTCCAATGCTGGGATCAAGGGCAGTAGGATTAAGGGTAAGTGCTACTCACCCTAAGCAGTCTGGGTAATAAGTAAGGGATAGAAAGAGCTGTGATCTGCCCTGGTTGCTTTACTACCTTCTGCCCACCATGGGCTGTTTCTCCTCTGTGATGCCGCTCTGCCATGTGCCACCATGCCTTGGAGCCAGCGGCAACCTCTGCACGCTGAACTAAACAGCTTTCTCCCTTTAACTTTAACTCTGGGGTGTTGAGTACTTTGTCTCAGCAACAACAGAGAAGTAACTAAGACAGGTAGGAACCAGGGGAACTTTCCCAGAAGTCCCTTGGGTGACCTGCTCACATAGTGCTGGGCAGAACTCGGCCAGGATCACTCTGAAATCAAGCACAGACCATTTGTGACTTCCCATGGAGCCAGGCATGGAGTCACTGTCCTCTGAGTGACAGAAGGGTGGCAGTGTGGGGGACTGGCTAAGGCAGCAGGAAAGAGAAGTCTTTTCTGACCCCATCAGAACTCTGCAGAGGAAAAGGGGCAGTGGGATAGAGAGTGACCATCACCCTGAGCTCCAGCCTGTCCTCCCACAGTGACCTGGCACCCTTTCCCACTCTGAAGCAGTGCTTGGCCTGTGTGGAGGACACAGGGTTCAGCGTTCAAAGGTCACTCTGTCCCACATTAGGTCAGCTTACGTGACACTTTAGGGTCTGCACTCAGGGCCAAGGCTGGAACTTGAGACCCTGAGAGTCAAAACCTGAGGCATAAGGGCTCTGACACCTCGGGGTATCCTCTGTGTCACACCTGAGCGGCCACCGCTGGCCAGCCCTTGGGGATGATGATACAGTCAGGAACTGAAGGGCACAAGGACCATCCTATCACCTGAACCATGCAGTATGGAGGACATTTTGGCCTTGCTTAAAAAACAGTGATGTTTCAATGGGGGTTCCCCAGCTTTTTTCCTTTCTCCTTCCCACTTCTTTACTTTTAAGAACAAACAGATTTTATAATGGGAAAATAACAAACTTTACTTGGAATAAAACATTTCAGACTTCTCATTTAAAATAGCATAGGAAATCCCCACCTTAAATAAGAAGTCTGATGATCGTGTTTGTAATATTTGAAAATAAACCAACTTTATTTGAAAGCAGTCAATTCCAATCAAGACCAGGAAACAAACTTATAATTGCTCCAGAGTCATGAGGAAAGCATTCAACTCTATCTTCATTAAAAGGCATTTTACATTTATTAAGGCTTGAAAGCAAGGCCTGTTATTTTATCACCACAGTTAAAGGTCTCAGAAAAATCTAGTAACCATCATTCAGAGTGTCTTTATTAAATGAAAGCTAGTTCTTTTATAAAAGCTAGGCATATTTTACTAAATCAGTTCATTTCCCAGCTTAGAAAATGGTACAGCGAGGTGGCTAGGAAAAAAAAAAAAAGACAAATTCAAACATTCGCTGGGTATTTTGTATTTTAAATATATGCATAGTTAATACTGTGAAATCTCTAACTATATTTAACATGCGTTCCACTAATTGGATCCTTAAAAACTGTGTTTGCCAAAAACCAGGATACAGTAATAGAAATACAGATTAGCCCAACCTTATGCAGAGGCAACATTTTATTTTTGGTTAGCACAGAGGAGTCAGTCTACTTCTTTAGAGAACATTAAATAAGATTATGCACAGTTGGGACCCTATCTGATCATGAGACTTGAGTGTCTGCAGCTAGGCTGGAGAGGGGTACGGAGAAGAGAGGAGATGGCACCCGGGCTGGGTGATCCGAATGGGGACAGCAATAGACACAACCCCGGGCCTGGGCGCAGAGGGGCTGGATGGGTAATGGTGACGTCACCCGTGTTCTGCTGATGCCAGAACCCGCTGGGAACTCAGGCCTACGCTCCTAATGCTTTCTTGATGTTCTCCTGAAAGTCATAAGGAACATCGGAAAGTGACCCCTTGAGAACCACGGAGCTTAGTTTTTAACCACAAGTTTCCATGAACAACACCAGTGTCTTGTTGAGCTGACCGCTGGCCGCCGGGGTGGAGGTGAGCACAGACGCAAGCACTGCATAACCGCTGCCTCTAGACTGCTAGACACAGACTAACACAGGGATGGTAGCCTCGCACCAGAGAGACCTTCCCATCTCTTCCTGGTACGGTCTGACTGCAGAGCAACCGTCACAGGCGCAGAGAAGGGCTTGCTTGTTCCATCTGAGACGCGCTGGAAGACACTTCCGGTGTTGCCTGTGTTGAGAGGAGCAAGCTCTCTGGCACCAGCAGCTTGAGGAGGGGACACTGAGGCAGTGGCATTTCCTGGGAAGCGGAACTTGCATAGGATCACATGGCAAGCGGGCTGGCCTCCTTTCTCCCGTTTTTGCCCATTTGCCTGCCGACAGGTGGCTACAAATGATTCGTACTCCCGATTCCAAGCTCCCCTGGCATTTCGCTTCCTTTGTCAGGAGGTAAAGGAACGGTGCTCAGGCTCAGTCAGGATTACATTTAATCCAGCTCATCTTGCAGAGTTATTAAAACTGCATCTAGTACTTGGCCACAGGCAGAGGTCGGCCGTCCTGCCTGCACTGGGGTGGATGCAACTCTGGAAGGCTGAGGTTTTTGCCTCTCTCTCCTGCTGACCAGCCCACAAAAAAAGGTGATGTGAAAGTCAAAAGAGAGACGAATACAAGGGAAACAGGTTCTCAACACAAATAAGCCCTTTCTGAGCTACTCAGCGTGTTGTCCGGGACAAAGACTGTCCACCAGTACTCAGAGTGGCAGAGCCCTCGGGGTGGACAGCCTTACCACGCAGAGGCTGCCTGGAGCCAGGTTAAGGCCAGTGCCCAGAGGGGCCTGAGGATGTGGACAAAAATATCCTTTGAAGACAGTTAGCAGGTAATATTACTAATATTATTGCTATTTCGCATACTGTGATGAGCCTGTCTGTGAGACATTGTAAAGCTGATTAGTAGTCAGTTAGTCGTATTATATGATAACCTACAGCTGAGTTGAAAAGGTATTTCTAAATCCAGTGCCCGGAAGAGCCTTCACTCCTAACTCTTGTCTGCCTTTAAAAGGTTTACAGTGCACCTGTAACGACCCCGCTGTGCCTAATGTTGTTACTTCCATGAGCTGAGTCCGCCTCAGGAGCAGCACCTGGGGACAGCACTGACTTGCTTCCGTCCGTGTTTTAGGCTTCATAGGCTCAGGGGGACCCTTGCCCTCCTCCAGGGCACAGAGGACAGATGGGAGATGTTTCATTGTGACGTTTCCTCTGTGAAAGTCTCCAGAACAGGCCAGAAGGTGACAGGCAGGGGGAAGGACTGGTGAGCAGGAACATTGCTTCCCTTCTTCAACTAGCAGTCCGGAAGTTAATCCAGATGGCTACTTGTTTTTCTTTTGTTCACCCCACATGGCTTCCGGGTCAGGAAGGCCCCTGACTTCCAGGTAAAGTCTCCCACCATCATTCCACCCCCTCCATCTGCCTCTGCCTGTTCTGGGCCACCAGAGAATCCCAGGCAGTACCAGCCAGCAGACTCATGGACAGGGGCAGCTCAGAGAGACCAGGAAGACATCTTTGGCCAGGTCCGGGTGTTCACTATGAGGTTGGTAGTTAAGGACATCAGCAGTCCAAGGCTTAGATTGTGAGAGAGGAGCCAGTCTGACCTTGACAAGTGGACACTGAGCCTCAAAAAGGACCCGTTCGTCCTCACCCATCTCCCCTCCACCGCACACTTTCCTCGTGGACCAGAAGCCACTTGCTGACACGCAGTCCAACCAGGCAAGCACTCTCACACACATCTACTCCTAAGCGTGCAAACCCACGACCGCAGATCCCTGGGGCCTTTTGGCACCAACAGTACTCCCTCCTCTTCCCCATCCCAGTGAGCCCAGTTTGGAATTGCATACCAGCTTCCTTCCTGACACCTATCCAGGTGAAAGCCAAGGTCAGCATGGTCACAGATTGTCCTTGTGTCTGGAGGGAATTTGCCGTCTGGTCTTAGAGCGTCTGCCGGAGTGAATAACTGACAGTAGTATGTCTGCCAGACGCCCAAAGCTGTGCCCACTCGGTCCTCCTGGCTCTCTATCTCCCCTAGCAAGGGGCAGACTCATTCTAACTTGAGCAGCATGGGCCTATGGCCTTGTGAGCCTGACACGGACAAGCTGGTCTCGAACGTGCTAAAGCATCTGAGAGATATTAGGACATTGGCAGAAAGGGCTGTGACCTCCCGCAAGTGGCCCCCAGGCTGACCCCAAATCCACTGATCCAGACCCAGCTGGCTGGTGCAGAGGCGGCTGTTTCTGTAGCCCCTGCCCTCCAGTGTCACGTGGGTCCAGACCGAGGCTGTGCCAACCTTCAAAGCCAGAAGGCAGCAGTGCCGGGAGCCAGCAGGAGCGGCCGCATAAAAAGGTCCCGAGTCAGTGAGGATGAGGACTCTGTGGAGCCCGTGCAGCCCAAGTCCAAGGGGAGGGGTCACAGCGCCTCCACAGCTGGCAGCTGGTGGCTGTGCTCAGGACCGGCTGAGGCGCTTGGCGACGTCGGCGTAGGCCAGCTCGATCTCGCTGTCGGCCGCACAGGTGTTGGTGAACTCGTCCCGGGCATAGGCGTTCTTGAGGTACCGCCACAGGCCTGTCATCTCAGCAGGGAAGTCATAGTTGCGGTATTTCTTGGCCACAATCTAAACAGAGAGATGAGACAGAGACGGGTAAAGGAAGGAGGATGTCCTCAGGCAGGGTCCACGGGCGGCCCAGTGCGCAGGCTCAGCAGGAGGACCCACGTGCAGTGCCATGGGCTGTCCCAAAATGTGTGCACGTGGGCAGGGTTGCCTCCATGTATTATTTGCTATTTCTTACATACATGTAATTTGCCCTTCAGCCCAGTGGCTCCATGTCTGGGGATTTTTCCTTAGGAAACAATCAGGGCTGTGACAAAGGTTTAGCTACACTGTTAGGATCGTGGCATCCTAAATAGCAAGAAACCGAACAGCAATATGTAAGTGGGTGGATGGATGCTAAATACAATGGCACCCACAACGCTGTTGAAAATGATGCTGTCCAGGAAGATCCAGGGGTCTAGAAAACTCAAGATAGACTGAACCTGTTATGTAGCGCATTTATGGGCACAATTCTATTAGGGGGGCAGTAGCTGCCTTGAAGGTAAAACTGTGGTCTTCCCATTCTTTTCTGCATAGGACTTCTTTATAAGAAATCCCCCCAGTTAAAGTGGCTGGCTTGGGTGGCCACCAAGGAAGCCCTTGGGATGGCATCTGGTGTAGGAGACCAGCGATCAAGTCCTGTGACAAGTGCTGGCCACACGGAATGGGAAGGATCGGAAGGTACACCGTGTGCACACTGTGGGACGGGTGAACCCCCAGGGAAGCTGCGGTCCCGGATGCAAAGCCAGGTGAGGACCAGCAGGCCAGCGAGAGACATTCTTCGCTGGTTGATGGCAGAGCCTTTGATGCGTCCAGGCGGAGAGTTTGTGCTCAGGCCTTTTGTTTTTCTGGTGCTGGGGATCAAACCCGCACTCTTGTGCATGTCGGGCAAGTGCCCAAATTCTCGAAGGGCAAACTAGGGCTTGAGAAGTGAGGAAATGGAATGAATGCGTCTGTCTATTTGCACTGGGGTCTCTCTGCCTGTCTGTCAGGGGCCACAGTCGCTGTGTGGGATGCCCGCCCCATACTGGGCCAGGCTCACGCGGGTCTGCGGCCAGGTGAGGGAACACACACACAGCCGTGACGCGCAGGACGTCCTTGCGCATGCTCTGAGTTTGCTGTCTCATATGAAAACAGTTAGTTTCCACAGCCCAGATGAAGTTTTGGCATCTGAGGCCGAACTGGGGGCCGCTCAGCTCCCCCTCTGCTCTTGCACACACGGAGAGGTTTGCCAGGTCCTGGATCTGATAAGCGGAATCAGCAGAAACGGAAGGAGACAGCAGGGAGGCCCAGCACCCTTCCTCCTGGCCGTCCTGAGGCCCGAGGGAGCGCCTCCTGACGTCCTCCGAGGACAGGATTCACTTGGCCATTTGTGGCTGGATGGAACTGGAGGCTGGTGCACCGGGATGGGAGAGCTGTCTGTTTACCTGATTTGCCAGTTACTCTTAAGTGGGTGGTTAGTACGGGTCAGAGCACCAGAGGAGGAAAGGAGGAAGGAGAAGGAGCCAATGGCCGATGGAATCCGCTCTCTTTATCCAGCGTGGGAAACGGGATGTCCGCAGGGCCCGATCACCCGTCAGAAAAGGGAGAACAAGGCCCACTCTGGGGAGGGGCATGTGCTGGATACTAACCTCAGAATGACCTCCCTTGGCTACTCCTACAAGTGACCATTGGCCTGCCTCGGAGCCCGAGGAGTCCTCATCTTAATGAGTGGCTTTGCTCAACCGTGAGTCCTGTCCGATCGAGGCCGGTAACACCAGCACATACCGAGCTGCGTGACCCCAGCCGAGCTGGGGCGGGTACTGGGCGGGCTCTGGGCGGGAGCCTGCATTTGCGGCTCAGGACTATAGCTGGGGAACGACAGGCATAAACCCCTGACAAAGATGGCGGGAAAGGTTCCTCTCGGTGAAGGGTAGAAGTTGGGCATTGCCAGAGAGGGGTGCAGGAGGCATGCTTTCTCGCTTGGAGGCTTGGCCAAGACTTCTATCTTCAGAGAGGTGATAGTCTCATCAGGCGTGAGGTTCCCATCACCAAGAACGGTGCCACCAACCTGCGCAGAGGCCTCTCTCAGACACAGCAGAAAGCTGACCAGCGTGGGCCTGAGATGAATTCAGTTTGCTCCATTCTGACTCTCAGATGGCTGTGTAGGATTATGCCGTATCACCAGTGGTCAGGAAGGGCCCCACCCGCTGCCCCTGCGGCCTCCAGCCACGCAGCTGGGCGATCACCAGGAAGACACCAGGAAGTCTCTCCGGGAGCCGTGACAGGGTCTGTGCACCAAGGACGTGGATGGGGACATGGGCTGTGTCGGGGGCCTTTGGGGTCCTCCCACTGCACCCAGCACTCACTCCTCTATGTGAAACCCCCCAAAGTGCAGACATTCCCACCCCGCAGTTTGTGCAGCTCTGAAGGGACCCATAGACATACACTTAGTACGCGCCAGACGCTCTCTGAGCGGCCAGGGCGGCGAGCGGCGGTCCCGGCTCCGGAGCACGGCCCACTCCCGCGGGCAGCGGGCTCTCTTACCTTGACCACGTGGAGCTTGGGCAGCAGGTTGCAGTCGGCCAGGGTCAGCTCGTCCCCGTCCAGGAACCTGCGCCGGGACCCCTTGTCCCCGTCCCCGCGGGGGTCGCTGTCCATCTCCTCGGGCAGGGGGGTGCTCAGGTAGTCGTCCAGCTTCCTCAGGGCCTTGGTCAGACCCCGCTCCAGGGCTGGCGGGAAGAGCACAGGAAGGGCGTTTGGCCACTCTCTCTCGCCCCTGGGTCGAGACAGGGAGCCCGGAGAAGGGCGCTCCCGCAGCGTCTGGTGCCCTCCGCTCCGCCGGCTCACCACCGGGCAGGACACCTCAGAGCCATCAACCCGGAGCCTCACGCGGCGTCCCAGGCCGGACACGCGGGCCGGAGCAGGCGCTGAGCACACGCCGAGCGCGCCGCAGAATGCAGGGACGCGGCTTGGAGGTTCCTGCCGTGTGTTTCCAGCGCTCACCGCGGGCGGGCACAGCAAAGCTTCCCCGCTTTTACATGATTTTGTACAACAAGCCCTCGTGGTAGTTGTGTGGGAAGAAAGCGAGGAAACAACAGGAACATCTAGATGTCCTGATGATCTGTCGAACAGTTCCCTTAGAGGCGGGAGTTGAACAAAGTCCCCAGAGAACAGAGGCCGCCATCAGCCCGAGTCCTCGCACCGAGAGCCAGAGCCCATTTCAATCGCCAGACGGACTCGGAGCCCGCCCGGGCACAGAGAACAGCCGCGTCCCAGCCCGCCGCACCTCTGTCCCCAGCACCGTCCCTGAGAGCTGCGGCCCCGGAGTCTGGCTGAGCTCGAGCATGACCCCGGGGGTGCGGGCCAGGGCGAGGGGGTGTCACCCTCGGGAGGAGAAGCCAGGCAGAGAGAGAGGACCCCACCTGTGCCTTCCGTGCCTCTTCTCGGCTGCCCCGTCTTTCAGCGGAACAGCACCAGCCTGAGATGAGCCCGCTGAGCCCCCACTGGACTCTCTGGAGCCGCTGGGGGCGGGTCGCGCTTTCCCAATGCCCCCTTCTCCCTGGGGTGACACTGACCACGGCAGCCTCATCTGCTTTGCGTTCCCAGTGTGAGGGAACACAGCGAGCGGCCTGGGAAAACGCTGCGTAGCGTCGGGACCGTCTAGACAGCGACGGAATCGCAGCGGCTCCGGCAGGGTGGGCCCCAGCGAGACAATAGGCATTGTGCTTCTCCTCGGAGCTCTGGGGGTTTGCACTGGGCTTGTTTGCTGCTCACATCCTCTGCTCTTTCCAGTTACAAAGACAATGGCAGAGTCTTGAGTGCACTAGTAAGAAGAAAAATTAAATGGCATGCCTGTCAAGTTCGGCCGACTGACCCCATCCTAGGGATGTGAAGGGGGGGAAGGAAAAGGAGACATTGCAAGCTCTGATTCGAGGTGCCCCGGGGCGCCTGGGCAGCTAGGGCGCTCGCCTCTCCCAGGCTCCGGGCTGGGATCCGCCAGGAAATTTGGAGACAAGCTGAAAACCATGGCGGAGCTGTGGCTCCTTCTGGGACACACTTTACCGCCCTCTAGCGGTCCCTGGAGGTGGGAGGGATCCACTTGCGATAGGCACGATTGTTGCCGTGGGTCTCAAGGCTCATGATGGACCATGGTGGTGTCTTGAGAATGTCCTCCGTGTCCTCCTTGCATGGTGTGATTTCACCCGGAACAGGAAGTTTGGGGCTAGTGATGAACTCAGTAGACAGAACAGGGGCCGCCGAGGCAGCACGAAGGGGCCGGGGACCAGAGTCGGCCTGAGTTGGGTTTTGACTCACTCAGGGGGACTCGCTGCGACGGTGCCAGGCGTCTGTGTGACGGTCCCTTCCCTGCACGAGCCTCTCCAAGGCTTCAGCGCTGATGCCTAAAACCCCTCACTTGTACTCAGTGCGCTGGCTTCGGACCTCACCAGTCCTGTGAATCCGGCCCCGAGGGTGGTCTTGGTAAATTCCTCAAGTCGCTGAGCTTCCTCTACCTCGAGAGGAAATGAAGACTCTGAACCCTCAATCGGCCACTGTGAGGATTCACTCTGAGGACACAGGGACCCTCTCGTCCTGGCAGACTGGTGACAGCGGCATGATTGGTCTCGCATCCCCCAAGGTGCCGTCACCCTGCTGGCTGCCAGGTTCCCATCCGTAGTCAACGCTTTCCCGAGACTCCCGAGGGGCAGCAGAGGGCGGCGCTGGCTCTGAGGGGAAGAAGCAGGCCTGAAGCGCCGCTCCCCTTGCTTATTTAATGAACACCCTGTCCCTTAAGGTCGCCTGGCTTCCTTCTCGGTGGAAAACCGCATTGAGAGGTGCACCGTGTGCACAAGCCAAAACTCGGCGAAGACACTGCCGTCCAGCGACACAGACAGCGCCCACACTTTCTCTGCCAGCTCCCCACCACCTGCCCGCTCATCCCTCGGCCCCAGGATCAAGCTGGGGCCCTTGATGAGTGATCTCTTTGTGTGCTGGCAGAGTGAACCAGACGTGAAAGAAACTAGGATGCCCAGGAGCTGGGCATTCCTTTTGTGTTTGTATTTGAAGCCTCCCTCCAGAGGACATCCCCAGGCAAGCCCAGACCTCGGCGAGAGAGCTGGGTGGGCACCCTGAGACCCAGCGTCGCATGTCTCAGGGTCTGACGATCTTCTGTCCCTTGGCTGCTTACTCCCAACTCTCCGTCTGCTCCCCATCAAGACTTAAGCTCCGCACCACACACAAACGCACTGGGTAAAATATGCAACGAGGAAACAGGGGGAATAGTTCATAAATATTCTCAGCCATATGCAAACAATCTCAAATTTATTTTTCTCTTTTTTTTTTAAGGAGGAAAAAAAATCCACCCATTCCATGATCACTTCCAGATTCATTGAGGTTGATATTACATAAGACCTAATATTGTTTTCTCGTCGTAGAGAAATAATGACTTGGAAACGGCAATTTGAGCTAGGAAAATAATATAGTCTTACCAGGGTATGGAGGCTGTGCGGAGACTGGGGAGCCAAGACACTAAGCCAGCCTCCAGCAAGGTCCTGCCAGTGGGCACAGTGCCCTGGTTGGCTGGCAGCTGGGTGCAGCACCAGGAGCACAAGGCTGCCAGGATCCCAGGGGTTCGAAGCTCTCATGGTGCTGTCATGGCGGCCACCAGCCTCTTTCCGCAGCACTTGCCGAGTTTCAGGGGTGACCCCAGGGTGGGCAGCTGCTGAGATGGCTTTAGTTCGGCCTCCGTGAGCAGGTGGCGAAGCCAAGTCTCTGATTTCCAGGGACACCCCCTCTGGCAAGCACATGCCCAACGGGCCCTTAAACACCGAACCACTCTGGGCGCCCAGTGAAAATGTGTCCTGATCAGTCTTCGGCTGCTCGGGGCCTCCTTACAGGCCCCCATCTGCTACGCAGTGGGGAAGCAGCTCTCATTCAGTGGGTTCAGGGTTAGAACCAGCTGCCACCCACCCAATCTGCTGTCATAATCCAAACGGTCCTTCTGGGCCACTCTCTGCCTCTTGTGCAAAGAAGTGCTCAGTTCCTGAGCAACCCGCCTTCCCACTTCACCACTGGACCGCTGTGACTTCAAGCACCAGGGAGGTAGGGCTGCCCTCCGTGGCCGAGGAGGCCTGGGAGCCTCACCTCTCCCAGCAGGGAAACCCCAGAAAGATACCCAAGCAGTGCAGGACATGGGGTTCCCAGCCCTTCTCCTCTCCTCTGTCCCCAGCTTCCCTGAGTGAAGAGGTGGTTCCTCTATGCCAGGGTGCCCATCAAGCCCAGAGACCATGCTCTTTTCTCTGAGCGCCAAGTCCTCCAGGCAGGGATGCTCAGTGAAGGAAGAGAGATCAAAGGATTTAGGAAACCCTCAAACAGTGGCTACTCTCTGGCCGGAAATACTGAATGGCTTTCTCTCTTCCAATTCCCTCTACACCAGAAGTCCTAATCCACCCATGGTTGATGGATGGCTCGATGAAGTAGAATCCATACCTAGCACTTAGCAAGGTAGAAAGAAGCATGTTTTCAAAATGCTGGTCCAAGTCCAGCATTGAAAGGCGGGGCTGTTGGATTCCGAAATCGAAGCTTCCGGCCACTTCCGGTCATCACAGGAAGTCCTACCGCCCATTGGTGTTCCCCTGGCTAAACATGCACTCTCCTGCACACCTTGCCTCCCTGCTGACCAAGGACAGCACTCCCTCATGTCCTGCCTCCCAGCTAATTTGATAGCATATTTGCCTTTAGCTGTGAACAGTGGATTTGAGACAGAATTCCTGGAACTGTTGGTGATGAGCCTGAGCCTAGAAGGAGCTCTCTCCGAGTGGAAGAGCCACCAGGGCCCTGCACAAGTGCCAGCTCTGAGCACACCTGGGGTCACTGCCGTCGCCAGATTGAGACACCGTAGGAGAAAAAGTAAAAGATCACTGCAGTTTCGCCTAAGACAAAGGAACAAGTCACTTTAGAGGCACCTGGAGGACAGAATGAGATTTCTACTTTTTTGCCCCCTCGTCTGAGCTCATGTAGACGTAAGCAAAGAGTATACCAGAAGAGAGAAGGAAAGAGAAGCCATGTTTCAGGAGAGACTGTCACAGGCAAGATTCCTCTCGCCACCCCGCACTCCCAGTCCTACCTTGTTGATGTTTGATAGCTAAAAATATGAGCGATAAATGGAAGGGAACAGAAAGCCCACCAGGAAGAGTTCTGCTCCTTCACCCTTTCGGGGGGAGAAGTCTTTTAGTCTGTCCCCAGTGTAAAAAAGGAGAAGAGACTTCCCAAGAGGGTGCAGAAGGCCAGAAGCCAGGAGTGTGTGTGTGTGTGTGAGTGTGTGTGCACATGCATGCGCTGGTCAAGCAGGCACCAGTGCCATGCTGTCAGGTTGGTGCACTTGCGAGGAACACATGTTCCAGGATGAGGATGTTCAGCTGTGTGCGTGTGCGTGTGCATGTGGGAGGGGGGTAGTTGATTCCCTCACATGCGGGAAAAGCCACAAAAAGATCCACAACTGCCTTTCAGATGGCCACGACCAGGCTGCCTGTGTGTCACGGCCGCACGAAGGCAGTTACCCAACAGGTGGCAGCTGGGGTGAGGGAGTGGGCAGATCTTCACAGCTCCTTCTCCTCTGAAACACATCTGCACCCAGCCTGCGCGTGCTTGGGCCCCGCCAGTCCTGGGGGCCGGGGTGGGGCTCCCTCCTCACACACTCTGCCCCCTCCCTGTCCGATTTCTGCAGAAAGGGTCTCCCAGTGGGCGGGAGACTCTCCAAAGTATCTCCGGGGGCTCAGAGACCTCTGCTTGCGCAGGAGTCAGGCTCTCCCCACCTCCTTCCCAGACTCGGTGACAACCTCCTGAAGAACCATATTTTGAGTTAGCTCAACCAGGCTGCAAATATGTGGCTTCGGTTCAAAAGCATTATACCAAACAGCAGGAGCAAGCACAGTACACACAGGCGCACACACACACATGTGCACATGCATACACGCACATACATACATGTACGCGCACAATTTTTAAAAAATCATTTGGCTGTTTGTGGTAAAGAATTCAGGGTCACTTTGGTATGGCCTTCATAGCACTTATTTCTGAAGGATGAAGCACTGGAAAAGAGAGACAGATTTCAGATCCACCTAAGATTCTCAGTCTCCTGGGTGCCACAGTAATTTTGAAGAGAAGGATGGTCACGTAAAGCCTTCAACTTTACACTTCTTTTGGGGTATTGCAACCTGTAATAGACAAGCGCCCCACGTGTTTATGTACGGTGTACGAGAGGAATCAGAGTGCCCGCCACACCTGCTGTGGGGCGGTGGCGCCCTCTGCTGGCCACTCTATGCTCCCTGCAGGAACCCATACGTGTGTTTTCTATTAGCTTTCCCAGAAACTCATAAATAGTTGTAAAATCCATTGTGCTAATAGAAAGGATGACATAAATACTGACTGAAGCTATTACCACCGCTCAGACCTTATGTACCCTCCTGAATCGGGCTGAGATCTGTGGGACTTTTACGGTTACTTTATAACAGGTTATTATTAAGCATCAAGATACAGATTAGTTTTAATGCAGGTGTTCGGGACAGTCTAACTCCTCGGTCCCTCATCCCAGGGTGTAGACTCAGAGCTGTCTCCATTCTCCTCCCGCAGAACACTTAGGCCGAAGCGATTTAACCACGGCTTGTCTTTCTGCGTACTCCAACACCATAGCGTTAGTGGGGGAGACCTTTGCGAATTTGAAAGCTGCTACTCTGCCCCAGCGCAACTCAAAGTTCAGATATCTCCTGGTTTGGTTTGATTCTGTGAGGACTCCGTTCTGTTACATCGCCTGGTCTTGTATTTGTCAGAGAGGTACCTGTTCGGCACCCAGGTGGCCACACTGGGCGTCCCTATTCCCCCTGGCCTGAGGTCGGGCACAGTGGCTTAGCTAGAGCTCTTTGTGTGCGCGCGGGAAACAGTCAGTAGCACTCAATGGGCATCTGTTGGTCTATGGACTGACTGGCTCAGCCTCCCACGAGATCCGCTCTTGTTTAAAACCCAGCACCGCCTGCGTCTCACACAGTGGTCACATCAAGCGTGCGGTCGGGAGTGCGGGCCGTGGGAGCAGCCTTGAGGGTCGCCACCCTCGCTCCGTCTCAGGCTAGCTCGGCAGGCCACAAGACCCGCAGAGACTCAGTTTCCCCATCCACACCTCCCGTTGCTGGGCATGGAGACCGAGTCGGGGCCTGCAGAAGTTGAGCAGCCACCGCAGACTCAAGCCTGCCGAGTTCCCAGCTGGGGACCCCCAGTCCCCCCACAGCTCGGACTATGGTTTAGCCTGGGCTGTTTTACTTATATAGCTTTTTCTACACAAGTCGTAGTCTTCTAAAGTTGGAAGTCAGAGGGTAGCAGATTAAACGTGCAATCTTACACTTCTGCGTCTTAAAATCGAGGAGGGAGCGACTCACCCCAAAGGAGAACCTGAAATAGCCTGGCTTTTTTTTTTTTCTTTCATGGCTATATCAGATATTTTCACCATAGGGGGAAAATACCTTAACTTGAAAGTCAATTATATGCAAGAATCCACTCTCCTTTTCCTTGGAAGTAATAGGAAACAGAACAGAAGTCGTTTTTTTTTCCAGTGTAGCAATGTGCCCAGTGAAAAATACTCGTCTCCCAAGTCTTTCAGATAGAGGACAGTTAACAACCAAGTTCTGGCTGATACAATGCAAGTAAAAATTTATCAGTGGAGGCCAGGGTGTAATTCAGTGCTAGAGAAGCTACTCAGCCTGCATGAGGCCCTAGCCTCAACTGCCAGCAATACAAAAAAGGAAAAGGAGGACAACGTATAAATGGGCTCCTGGGAAAGAGAAGATGGTTGGCATTGCCTGGAACTCAGGTGCAATGTCTGGAAGTAAGGCAGCCATTTTATGCCATGGGGATGAAAGTCGCACCCTGAAGATGAAGAATTAGGAGGCCTCAGGACTTGGGGCTAAGAATTCTTTAAGCATCTACATTTGCCCCCAAATCACCTACTTCCTGGGCTGCTAATGATGTAAGAAGAAGCAAATTCCTATGAAGAAGTAAACATTTGGCAAGAACGCTAAGAACAGGGCAGGGTGCATAGTAAAATGCTTTACAGGCTTGGGGTTTTGCTAAATAAAGTAGAATAAATATTTGCTTTAGCCACTGAAATCAGGTTTCTATTCTACAGAGGGAGCCCTAGCCTTTGCCAGTAGAGAGAGGCTTGACCAGTGTGTCATTATTCTGTGTTTACTCCAGCGACTTGTACAGAGTCTGGTGGTGGCGGACTCTGACAGGAGGAACTCTTCAGGAGTTTGGGAAGAAGAAGAACCCCAGATTATGGGACTCTGGATGTGCCCATGTGGTTGGACACCTGCCGCTTAGGGGCTCTTTGTTCATATAAGGACGGTGCCTAATTCCTTGGGGCTAGTGAGGGTCCACGAGTGTCATCCGGGATCCCCTCTGCGGGTCCCAGCTCTGTCATCAGGGCCCAAAGAGGAGACCCCAACACACACCTGTCTGCTGACGACTCAGAATGGGGGCAGGGCTGGCCCTGGGCTCTGTCGCCCTTGTGGAAGATGCGACGGCCTTGCTCGGTGTGCCCTGAAAGGCACTGCTCGTCACAGAGCCTGGGTGACCTTCAGAGAGGACTCTTGTGTTCCGTGGAAAGGTCGCCCAGAGAACACAGCTGCAATCGGGCTCCGAGTTCAAAGACGGGGATCAAACGGCTAGATCAGGACACGACGTGGAGGGGACACCTCGGCTTGGCAATGGCTTTTCACCGTCTCCGGGGCGAGGGACAGAGCGGAGCACCATGAAATGTTTCAGAGCTGTTCTTTCATTCATTTGAAGGTATTTCTTGTGCACCTGGCCTGGGCAGGTGCTGAGCAGGACTCTGGAGATAAGGACGGGGAGCGAGACGCCCCTCGAGAGGCTCCTCCCAGCACCCTCTTGCGCTGGCAGCTTCAGAGTCACCCGGGCGGCCCCCGAGCCTGGCCCGGACCCAGCGCCCTATGTCTGCTTCGTCACAGCGCCCTGTGCGGGGGCCAGAGTGCTCCACCTCGAGTACAAAGCATGGCTGTGCTGAAGGCAATTAATTAGCGCAGGGGAGAGAGAGAAACAGACAGAGAGATGCAGACAGACAGACCTATAGAGACCTGTCCCCCCTTGTGCACCTGGAAGCAAAGCAGATTCACCAAGACAGAAGTGCCAAAGGCTGCCCGCCAGGACAAGTCACAGGACTGGATGGAAGAATCCACAATAACCAGCGTCACAGCCAGCCTGTCTGCCACTATCTGCTTTCCCACCAGTTGCTGCCCCAGCCTTTGTCCGTGGGCCCTCGCCACAAGTCCACCGTCCTCTGCTGAAGATGCCATCCAAGCGGGGATCCAGGCCAAGTTCTGAAGTACCCGGGCCTCGGGCGTCTCCCAGGGCCAGACGCAATGCCTGTGCGAACCGGCTTCCGTTCATTGTCCTCTCGTGAACCGGCCAGGTCCCTGCCGATCACTGATGGCAAACCTTTTAGAGCTTTCCATGACTCCAACAGCCCACTGGGGCACGTGTGCCATAGGCTCATCAACACTCATAGAGGCCACTCCGCCCTCCAGCCCCAGGGACTCCAGGGTCCGAGCGAGGTAGGAAATGCTCCAGAAAACAAGCCGTACGCTGCGGAGCTGTGACACACTGAGGTCCTGAACCTGTGGCATCCACGGCTCGGGATCATCCATGAGTCACCCCCACACAGCAGAGGGAGGCAACCGGGGCCCCTGAGAAGAGTCTCGAAGAAAGCCAGGGTCCGGGCAGCAGCTTTTTTCCCAACAAATGATCCTCCCTTTGCTGCTGATAAATCCCGAACAGCAGACCACATGCAGCCCCTGGTTTTCCTCTGATGCTTCATTCATATCTGTTTGTCGCCCGTGCTCTTCAAGAGCCAAGAAAGCCTGCAGCATCCGTCCTGGCTTCGCCAGGCTTAAGGCTTCAGCTGGACAGTGTCCCAGTGTCCTTGCACGGGATGCCACCTGTCTTGTCTGGATGGCAGAGTGACGCATGTGACAGCTAGAGCACAGAAAGTGGGATGTCTGGATGTTTTGTGAGACAGCTGGGTTTCACAGCTCTTCAGGCTCTGCTGGCGATGGGAAGCTGCGGGTATGGGGGCTCCTTCCGCATGCTGACGGCCTCCGAACCACGCATGCCCCTGGAGAGTCGCAGAGACGGGGAGGACCTCTCCCCAAAGCTACGTCCGAATCACAGCACTGTGACGAGCCAACTCTTGACCCCCTCCCCCACGCACCCGTGCACACAGGGTGGTCATGACGCCACTGTGTCCACTGTGAAACCGTCCACAGCTGGACACCATCACTGACCGAACTTTGCACGTGAACCTTTCCTCTTCCAGGTGACTGACCCGTGAGCCTGCTCCCCTGAGGGCACGCCCTTTGCCAGGCCCCGGAGACACTGGCGCACACACGCCTTGTGGACTTGGGAGCTCGAGAAACACTGAGTCGCCAGTGCCAGCTGCACAAAGACAAGAGCGTCGCTTGTGCAGCAGGAGGTGGCAGTGGCCAGAGGGGAGAGAGTGTTTAGCTTGTGTGCGCATGGTTCGTTTAATGCTCCTTTGTGCCCTGGTCTTGAGCGGAGGCCAGGCCAGGCCAGAGGCGCCCGTTCTGGTCAGACGGGGGAGATTCCACCCCGTGGAAGGGCGTTGGTGGTCTCCGCTCTGCAGCCGTCTGCAGCCCACACAGCACGGCTCCCCTAATGAATGTGCCCACCCACGCAGGACCCCCCACCCCAGCCCTGGCCACCTCATTCAACACCCCACACCACCCACCGCAACCTCACGGCTGCCCGGGGGGTTCTCTTGGGAGCAAAATCTGTTAAATTCTAAATTGCAGGCATCCGGCTCCATAATGAACTAAAGCAAAGACCCTCTGGGGGTGTCCTGGGTGCTCCTGGGAGGTGCCGAGGAGCCCTCCAGCTACCCCTCCCCCCGCCCAGCCCCCAGGACCCTCCACCACCGGACCAGCCTACAGGGGAGGCGCAGAGCTGGGTTCCACCCAGGCCGGTTATTTGTTTTTCCTTGCAAGAATGCTATTCCAAGCGGAGTCCTACCCTATCCAGCCCAGAAGCGCGCTGCCAGGTGGCTGCGGGCACGGAGGGTGACCAAGAAGGCAGAGGGACCGTTCTGTCTGCGCGGAAGCGTTCCGAAGGACACGGCTGTGGCCGCTTTACAAGGAAGTGGCGAAACCCGCCTGTGACCCCAGCCTGGGGTCCGCCTCACCCCCTGGAGCCCAAGGGGAATGGCTGGATGTGGTCTGTCAGGGGCTCTTCTGGGGCATTTTCCAGGTAGGGGGACAGTCGTCCTGAGCTGCCGAGGACGCTGGGTCCAGGGACGCTGCAGGAGACAGCGCTCGCGCTCTCCTCCGCCTCTCCTGTCCCCTGGCTTGCTCTCAGGCCCGGGAGGCGGGGCCTGGACGGGTGGCGGTCACGCTGCCCCTTGAGAAGGCTGGGCATCCCAGAATGGGCCCACCACAACGTGGCAGAGGGTGGAGGGGAGGGGAGCGGCAGGGGAGGCCTTGAAGTGGCTTGGAATAATAAATACACACGTGCTCCTTTAAACTCGGCTCCCCACATCCTGGAGATCTGGGAAACGCGCTCCGCCCCCACTGCCCAACAGCCTTGGCTTTCAAGAGCTGGGGAAGGCCTGGCCTTTGACGGGGAAGGCCTAGTTAGTTGCAGGCTAGAGCCCGCCCAGACCACCCACATCCTTTCAAACACGTTCCTGTTGTAGGTCACGGAAGTTCACAAATGCACCGGCTGGAGGTGGCGGAAGTGGGAAAAAGAAAGAGGCAGCTGGGGACAGTGTGTCTCTGGCAGCTACAGACTCCAGAGGGTCCCTCAGTCCTGGAGCATGTGCTGTTCCCTCGTGCGGGGGGACAGATCATGGAAGAAGCCCTGCAGATCCCTGCATAGACCCGGTTGCTTTTGAAACTCTAAACTTGGAGGGAACCTCTAGAGTCCTGTACTGATGAAGGCGCCGGGAAACCCACAGGCCTCTAGAGCCAATTCCCTAGCCTGCCAGCAGAGGGCAGCACATGCTTCCACATCTCAGGGACAGCGAGGCTGCCTAGGTGTTAAAACGCTGGACGTCTGCTTGGAGCGGGCTGTGTGGTAGCAACAGCAGCACCAGCAACAGCCATCACGTATCAGGCCTACTGTGTGCAGGAGCGATGCTTCTTGCGCGTAAATACAATGAGGTAATGTGGGCCACACTGTGTGGAAAGCACGGGAATGATCTCCTCTCCGTGTGACAGAACAGAAGGAAGCACAGAAATCTGAAGAACTCGCTGTTGTGCCCCGGGCCCCCCAAGACGGAGCTGGTGGATTCCAGACCAGGGCCCAGTCCCAACCGTGCCTACTCTGATACTGCCCCAAGCTGATAATTTTTTTTTACTTGTTTGGATAGTTGAAACAATGCCAAGAGAAGAAAGATATTTTTTGTTTCTTAGCAGTATTTAAATAAGATCTTCAATGGGTGGCATTTTGGGCCAGGTGGCTCATAGCTTCGTAGGCCCCTTCCATTGTGAGGACTCTCACATGCTTGGTTGGCACCCCTTCCATAGATTTCATTGTAAACTCGAGAGGAAGATGACGTGTTTCTTGTTTAAGAGATGACGGAAGTATCATATTCTTCTTCAGAGGCTGACCTATGACTAACTCAGAGATTGCATTAAAAGGGCACTAGGGATGCATACTGGGAATGAGGCACCTTGTTCCCTGGGGCAGGGAGGGGAGGCTAGCCCCCGCCCCGCCCCTGCTGTCTGTGGCCTGGAAGTTCAGGGTGCTGTGTGGACATGAACCACTTGAGGGTATGGTGGGGGAAAGAGATCTCACTGGGCCATGGTACATTCTATTCCCACTAGCGTGGGCCAGGTTCATTCCATGGACCTTCAGGAAAAGATGCAGACAAAAAGCACCAATTGGGACTCAGGGGCAGAGAAAGAACAGAGATGAAGCACAGGAGATGGGATTTGGGGGCGAGGCCCAGAGGCAGGGTGTGCAGAGAAGTCTAGAAATCATGAAGCTGGTGGCGTGGAGTCTGTAGCAGCCAGGGAGGGAAGTCACAGGAGGGAAGACCCAACGAAGACGGAAGTAACAGCTTCCTGCCTGCTGCTCAGGTCAGGGACGCTCCTCATTCTTCTAGGTTTGCTTATGGCTTCGGGTCAAATGGTGCTGTAGCTGACCAAGGCCCAGTAACATCATGTGAGTCAGGCGTGAGAGGCTGGGGCTGCTAGGGCTGGGCAGGCCCTGCCCACCTGTTCCTCTTGGGACACCCTTCCTGTTTGTTTCCCCTCTCACTTCCTCCATGGCATTGCTTTCAGGATACATGGTGCATGACCGGGAAATAAGACCTAAGTCCATGATCCAGCAACACAGAGGCCAGCGAAGAAAAAAGTAGACTCAAAGGGAGAAAAAAAGGAACCAGAGGGAAGCCTGGAAGGAGAGCAATCCCTCATGGGGGAATCACAGATCGGAGTCGTGTGTGCTCCAGGAGCCTAGGAAGCCCAGGAAGCCTATAGAGGCCAAGCCCAAGCGGCAAGTGACACACAGTCTCCATGCACAGAGACAGAGATGGGGACTCAGAGCAGTGGACAGGTCTGTACAGATCTCTCTTGACGTCTTGGAAAGTGCAAAAGGCCAGCACAGCAGTGGTGAATGTGAGCAGAGAGATCCCAGCTGGCAGTCTGCATGTCTGCTCCTCTCCAGCCAGACAGGGCATAGGCAAAGCGCACGCGACCTGACACCTTGACCCAAAACAAGGGTGGTGATTCTGGGCGGGAATGTTGACTGCATCGGAAGGAAACAGAATAGGGCTTAAAGATATAGAAAGGAACTTTCAAATTTGTTAATAAGAATAGAGGCTTAGATGCATCTTTGGTTTTTTTATTCATTGCCCGGAATGGGAAATAAATCTTGAATCGATAGGGCTGAAACATAAGGAAAAAAAGAGGACTGTGAAAAATCAAGTCAAATAAGGTACTTTATGCCTAAATTACGGGAAGTGGCTGAAATGAATTTCTGGAAAACCAGGAGATTTGACGGAGATGGGGGTATTCTGACCTAACCACAGTTTGAGCGTAGGAAATGCAAAATGTGAGACAGGAATTCAGGGCTGCTGGGGCTGGTGCAGACCCAGAAGATGGGAAGTAGAGGCGACTAGGAAAGAGGAGATCCCTGCGGTACAGGGAGGACCCCAAAGCCAGATCAATGTCCCAGGCAGAGGAGGCCAGGACGTGAGGAGACGGAGCTATCAGGGGCCTGGGGCTTGGGGAGGGGGCAGCTGGGGCCGCTGCTGGACTCCGCCCCAAGCCCAGGCAGACAGGCAGGGGCATGCTCAGGGTGACTGTGCAGGAGCTCAGGGATGCTACTGATACGTACAGGGCTGGAGGCGACGTGTGTGCCCTGCAGCCCATACTGGGTACAAGTGTCAGTGTCTCACAAAGCAGAGGACACCGGAAAGTGGGCAGGGGAGGCCGGGGTGCAGGCGGACCCCCCAGGACAGGGCTATGGACTGTTCTCCAGGTCAGTGTCCTCCCGGCTGGGACAACAGGCGGCACTGGGGCACCGGGAAGGTGGCCTGGGGCTCTGTGCCTCTGGGCCCCGTGACCACCGTGTGCAGGAGGGGAGGCTATAGGCACAGTGGAGGGACAAGTGGCTCCTGTTCAGGGGACCGTGGTTATTCCTTCGAGAAGCAGAAATGTGCAGAAGAGTCAAGGAAGATGGAGTCCCAAAGGGCAGAGCCCAGTAGAGACAAAAACAGAAGAAAGGAGACAGTGAAAGTTGGAGCGTATTTAAGAGGCACAGCATTCTGTGGAAACTATGTTTTGGCTTTAAGGACCTGAAAAGTGTAAATACGGATAATATGCAAATACCATTTATAATTCAAAAAGTCTGGAGGCTCCATGAGATCATCTTTCAGAGGACACTTGGATGGGTGAGGAAGAGATGAGGAAGACATTTGCGGTCGAGATGAGGGAGGTGGAGGCCATGGCTAGAGCTGTTCTGCTCCCTGGGAAGGGCCGGTGTCTGCGCTGGGCACAGAGAGGGCCCCCTGCCCCTTTTCTCACGGTGGCCCTGCGGGGCTCCATGCCGCCAGCTGGGCCTTTACATGAAAAGATGACAGAAGGCCAAGCCCAGTGTCACTCGGTGCCCATTGCCTCTCCCAGCCTTTGCAAAGCCACGTGCCCTGTACCTGGGACCCATCGCTCCAGCCTCCGTCTTCACGCGCCTCCCCTTAACCTCTGAGCCTAGCGTCCTTGTTTCTTTTTCTTTCTCATATTCTTTTTTTTTTTTAATGACAGAGTCTAAGTTGCTAAATTGCCCAGACTAGATTCAAGCTTGTGATCCTCCTGCCTCAGCCTCCCAGAGTACTGAGATTACCAGCCTGTGCCACCGCACCTGGCTTTTCCTCTTTCTGAGGATTCCAGTCACGGGATTTAGGAACGCCACTAGATCAAGATAACCTTACATATGATTCTTAACTAATCACATTTGCCAAAATTCTATTTCCAAATAAGACCACATTCTGAGGCCCCAGGTGGGCATACATTTTAGGGGACAGCCTCCAACCCACTACGGGATCCACCGAAGGGAGGAAGCAAGAGTATGAGGATATTTGAGATACTTCCACATGCTTCTTGTCCCCCAGGTCACCTTTGTCACGGTGGCGCCACACGAACCTGTGAGGGAGGCCACTGCCCACGGGATTGAATCTGAGGTGCCACCTGGCACCTCGGGCTCTGAGGTTTCCGGCCTCTGTGCCTGGCTGTCCTGCCCTCCAGAGTCCTCTATTCTGTCACCTCACACACCCGCTTCCCCTGTGGCTTTACCACCTTGCTGTGAGAAACCCCTGCAAAGAACCTTTAATAAATTCTTAGGGCTTTTCCTTTTCACTGGACAGCTCCTGTGCCCACCCATCACGTACCTCTTGGGCTTTTGGGACACAGAGCCTCCCTCGCCCTGGCCAGGCATCCTTTTCCTTTGCCAACCCCAAGTCAGGTTCTGTGCCACAGGGGAGGCTGCAGTGCCGTGGGTTTACGGAGGAGCCCCAGGAGAACCAGAGCCCCACGGAGAGGACGAGGCTCTAAGCGGTCCCCCCGTGCCCTGCGCACGCAGAGTGGGGCCCACCCAGAGCAGGGCCCAGAGCTCGGAATCTCAGAGCCCGAAGGAAACGCGCGGCTGTGTTCCCGGAGGGACAGGTTCCCCACTGCGGGACGACGCACAGCGCCCACGACCCCTCACAGCACGTCACGCGGGGGCTGAGGTGACGCCCCTCCGTGCAGGTCAGCGCCCAGGTCCCTCCCGCGGGCACGCGATAAGCCAATTGGTCCGGATGCGCTTCCCGCCCGAGAACCAGATGCGGCTGTGGCAGCGGAAGCCGCCTGGGGTAGCGGCCGGCGCCTCGGGGCTCCTGCCGGACCGCATCACTCACCCAGATTGTTCTGTTGCTTGGTGTTTTTGATGTAGGCGGAGAACTTGGAGAAGATGTCGATGCCCGCAGTATTGGACTCGCGGTGTTTCGCAGCCAGTTTGGGATACCTGGAAGGGACGGCTCTGTGGATTGCGAGGCTGGAGCTCAAGAAAGGGGGACCTGTCTCTGTCACTAGGTCCCCTTTCTGTACACCCCGGGGGGTGCTCGGCACGTGCTCACAGTGAGAAAGACCAGAGAGGTGCCAGCGTTCCCCCGGAGGTGGCACATCCTGCCACCCAGAGGGCTCGGTACAGCAGCCTGCCCTTAACTAGTATCTACACCCAACCAGATGGGTGGGAAGAGAGGGTCAGACACCTGGTTAGTATTATTATCAGTTGATATGGATCTTTGTGATCAGCGGGTGACATTTCTAACTAGGAGCTGCTTGAATGCTTTATTTTTATTTATTTAAATATTTATTTATTTAGAGTCAGGGTCTCGCTTTGTAGTTCAGGCCGGCCCTGAGCTATGTAGCCCAGGCAAGCCTCGATCTCAGCAATCCTCCTGCCTCTGCCTCCCGCAGTGCTGGAATGACAGGTGTGAGCCACCATGCGCCAGCACTGTGGTATGTGGTACTGAGTGCTGGTGGGCGTGAGTCGCCATACCTGGTGTTGTCGTATGTGGCTACCAGGGATCGAACCAGGGACCTTTCACTTGCTAGGCAGGCACTGGAGCCCCTGAGCTAAATCTCTGGCCCACAAGTGCTTTATCTGGGTTAGTTTTAAGGTTTTTGAACCCCAACCCTAAGTCTTTCCAAACATCTGTCTTGTTTTATTTTTTCCCCCTCAACTGGCCCATTAGCTAGGTCTGTCATTCTAGAGCTGTGGGAGGGGCCGTTTGGCTTTGGAGATGCCCCGTTGGAATCACTGGGGTTAATTTAAATGGTGTCCAGCTGTTAGAAAACATGGAGGACTCCCGGGAAGATGGAACTGGGGCTGAAAGGGACATGGAGACCGGGTGGTGTCGCCCTCCATTTCAGAGATGAAAAGCGGAGGATGTGGAAGGGACGAGCTTGTCCATGGCCGCAGGACAAGGTCTGCGCCTGGCAGACAGGTGGCCCGAACTGGATCTCCTGACATGGTTCTGCTTCCTGGGTCTCTGGCCACTTCCAGAGATGAGAAGCTGGGCCGGCTTATCCCCCTGCCAGGCCACACGGTTCCCAAGGCCTCCTTGTCCCGCGTGGTAGGGACCCGTGACCCGAAAGGGATAGGTGTTAGTCCCGGTTATACAGAACTTGAGACTTCCTGGACCCTTTATTCTGACACCAGATGCCCCGAGGAATCAAATGTGATTCTGAGGAGTTGTTGGAGTGTCTGGATGGGGTTTGGAGGAAAGGATTCCCATGGTGTCTCAGGAGGGCAGTGTGACAAGCAGCATGTGGCAGAGAGCATGGGTGGCAGAAGTGCTGCTGTCCCTGGCCCAGCAGAGGGCCACACCGGCCTGTTCTGGGGCCGTCGGATAGGGGCCCCTCCCTCCCAGCCCGGCGGGTAGGGAAGTAGTGAGATGGCTGGACCCGCAGCGTCTACATAGAGCTGAGCACCAGGATGGTGACAGTTCCTGGGGAGTCGCCTGGGCCCCATCTGCTGGGCACAAAGGCATCGGCTGATGGTCTCACTGCAAAGGTTTTGCCTCAGCCATTGTCTGATGCGGGAGTTTCTGCTACCGGGGAGGGGGGTCTGGGGCTCTGGATCACTCACGTGGTGGTGAGTGCTGCTAAAGCTTCCTGCATTTAACTGTGGTGCAGAAAAGGGGTCTGGGTCAGACAGAGCCCAGCACAGCTCAGCACAGGGAACACGGGGCTAGCCCTGCCCGGATGGTGGACACGTCCAGTCTGGTGGAGGGGTGACGACAGTGACCGTGACCCTCCTCAGAAAGAACGTGCAAGGACACAGTTGCCCCCCTCCCTTGCATCCGACCCAGAAAGAAGCCGCTCATTACTTTTCAGGGGTCAAGGTCTCCTCCAGGAACTCCTCAATCTTGTTAACATCCGTCTTCACCTCCCCGTTGAAGGTCAGGAAGGGCGGGTGGGTGCCGGGGGCAAGGTTGTGCAGGTCAGCTGGCTTTCTGCAGAGAGAGCGAGTGGGGTGTTGGCCCGCCGGGCACAGTCCTGTCCTGGGAAGCCCGAGGCTGACCCTAAAGTGGGATCTGAGCTGTGCGACAGCCCCAGCGGTAACAGAGGTTTGTGGGCGGGGGGGTGCTGGGGAGCACGCTGGAGGACAGACAAGGTGTGATGGGAAGCCTTCCCCAGGGCGCCCAGGCCAGAGCAGAGCACTGCGGAGGAAGTGGAAGGATCACAGGTGGCTCTGGCTTGGCTCCCAGCTTTCATTCTGCTCCAGAGAAGCTGCACTTGGCTTTCAAAAGTTCACTGATTATTCTGACAGAAATGCTGTAAGGATGATTCCAAACCTTAAAAAGGAATGAGTTGGATCTCAGTTTTATCCTAAGAAAAATCTTCAAATGCAAAAGGGAGGTGCTTGGGCAGTTTGTTCAAGGTCAGGCAAATTTATCCCATGTAACTTCAATTCACTATTTCCTAATTAATGATAACATTGGTCAGTCAGACTCAAAAGAAAACACCTGTCTGCCCATAAACAGCCCTCAGTTTGGCCTTTTGGTATCTACCAAAGTACACACATTGAAAAACAATTTTACAAACCGTGATATAGAGGCAATGTGCTCAAAAAGGCATTTGAGCCAGTAATCCTAGCTGGTGGAGCCTGTGATCCTAGCATTTGGGAGGCAGAGGCAGGAGGATGCTGTGAGTTCGAAGCTGGCCTGGGCTAGTGAGCTCAGGGCCAGCCTGAACTACAAAACAGGACCCTGTCTCAAAAAAGAAAAGGGGAGGGCCGGAGGGTTAGCTCAGTGGTTCCGGCGCCTGCCTCGCAAGCGTAAGGACCTGAGTTCGATCCCCGGTTACCACATATAATGCTGGGCGTGGTGGCTCATGCCTGTAATCCCAGCACTCGGGAGGCAGAGACGGGAGGATTGCTAGTTCGCGGCGGCTTGCCTGGGCACCATAGTGAGCTCAGGGCCAGCCTGAACCACAAAGCAAGACCCTGTCTCCAAAAAGCAAAAAAAAAAAAAAGGGAAAAAAAAGGCATTTGTTTGTTACATTTCTAAAGCAGATACAGTAAGGTCCAAGGGGACAGACTCAAGTTTCTTGAGCCTGGCACCTAAGAGGCTCTCAGCAGAAAGATATTTTAATGACTATGTGAATAAAATTTCATTTCTAATTTTAAAAGGAATGATTCCAGCTGCAGAATTACAAATCAAATATTGGTCAGGAATTGCTAAAAAGCCTCAGTCTTATTTTTATTATGCAGATGTTTCTAAATTTTCTGGAAAATATTTGTTAAAACATTTAAAAAAAAATGTGTTATACATAAAAAATTGAAAGTGCCAAGTCAGAGATTGTGCTTATATGTTTTTCTTTTCTTCTTGTTGTATGAGTACATGTTTGCAGTACATATTGATTACATTTACCTTGGGGAGTTACAAACATAATACATCCCAATAATACATCCCAGTTTTTTTTTTTTTTTTTTGAGACAGAGTCTCTCTTTATAGTTCAGGTTGGCCCTGAGCTCACTATGTAGCCCAGGCAAGCCTCGAACTCTGCAATCCTCCTGCCTCTGCCTCCCGAGTGCTGGGATTACAGGTGTGAGCCACCACGCCTGGCCCCCGTTCTTTTTTTTTGTAATTCTTTTTTAAATTGTTCCCCACCCTCCCTGTTGCTTCCAAGAATTATGAAATTTAAGAATAAGCATACCTCAGTATTATCTTGAGTTATAAATAATCTATTTTCTAAGTAAGTACAAGTTCTGTTTTCTAATGGGACTCAGCTAGAGCACTTGCTTTGTGAACCTTATTTTCCCTGTATCACAATCTGGGCCCAATAGGATCTTGTTCTATATGATAATGAGCAGATTCAATGGGTCCTTAAGAAGAAAGAGGGCACAGTGCACCCAGCGGGTCTTGAGTCAGACATTCAGATCTAAGACCACCAAGGCTACAGGAAATTCCCCCTGTAGAAGAGCAGGTGGGAAAAGGGGGAGTCTGGAGAGGAGAAGGACAGACTCCTGTGACACACATCAGGTCGAAGGAAGGGACAACCCACCGGTGAGGGGCCGCACTCAGCCACAGCCACGCCGGCGCCATGCCGTGGTCTGCTAGGTGATCCAATGCAAGAGCAAGGATGGCACAGAAGAGGGGGAAGGGTTGGCAGACATGAAGGTGGGGGTGGAGGGTGGGGCTGTGCTGAGAAGAGGAAGGAAGGAGAGGAATGGGGTGACCTGCAGGAGCCCCAGAGCCTCGAATCTCTCTTGGTGCAGCCACCTGTGTCTGGGAGTCCAGAGAAAACGCTGGCAGGAGAGAAGTCAACAGGGCAGAGGCGTCTGTGTGGAGAGGGATTCCTGGCAGGGTCGGCTGGGGAGGGGACGGAAGAATGTCAATGACTCCGCGCCCAGGGGCTCTCCAGCGCGTGGGCTACGGCTCAGAGCTTGAGAGGGAGGGAAGTATGTTTGAAATCCAGTGGTCGGCCGCGCCCCAGCGTTTGCTCTGCCTGCATCCCTCCTTCAGCACCGAAAGTACATTCCTCCCCGGCTCCTCCCAGGACTGGTGCTGACGCAGCTCTTGCGTTTGCGCACCTGGCGGGACCCGGCATCGCAGTGGCCGTGGAGTCCTGTTTCCCTGTGGCCGCCTCTCCATGCCTCGGGGATGCAGTTGTGGTTTGAAGAATAGCTGAGGTTGCTGGGCTTGGTGGCGCAAGCCTGCAATCCCAGCAGTCGGGAGGCAGAGGCAGGAGGATTGCTGAGTATGAGGCTTGCCTGGGCTACATAGTGAGCTCAGAGTGAGCCTTGAACTACAAAGTAAGACCCTGTCTCAAAAAAAAAAAAAGAAAAAAAGAAAAAAAAAATATATATAGCTGACATGGAGGGAGGTCTTGTGGTCAGCCCGATGTGACCCCAAATACAGGTCATCCCCGCGGCGGCCTAGCACCGTCCTCATCACTGTCCTGTGGATTACCCGTCACTATTTTGCCTCCATCCAACAGATGAGGAATCGGATGCCCAAAGTCAAGGTCACTCAGCCAGTGAATAGGGCGGATAAGAAATCAGTTTTCCTGTAGGTCAGGAGCCGTGTGGGTGTGGGCAACAGCACGAAAGCCTGCTTTCCGTAAAGCTGAGGCTGCTGGCCTCAGAGGGGTGCGGGTGGGACCAGGCACCGACGCTAAGTGTGTGGCAGGTGGCGCTTGCTTCTTCCTCAGGCACTAGCGGAGAGCCTGTGAGCAGCCGGGGGACGAGAAACGCCCCGGCATGGTCCTACCTGTCCCGAGAGGTCTACGGTCTCCTCAGAACAATGACATGGACTTCCTTACAGCAGTGGAAGGAGGGACGCGGGTTTGACTCAGGGAGAGTTCCCCGTGAGTGGGGGTGGCGTCTAGCCAGGCGCCGTGGGTGAGGGCCGGGCGTGCCTGTCACTGCTGTGTGTGATGGGAACCCGGCCCTCTCCACAGGGCGCAGGCTTGGAGCACAGGACTGAGAGCTCAGCGGCGCTGGTGGGCCGGGAGGGAGCCCTGGGGTGACAGCGAGCCTGGGGCTGGGTGTCCGTAGACAGGAGAGGGGGCCGCTGTGGACAGAGGATGCGGGCTTCCAGAGCAGGCATTTCACTTGCAGGTGAGCAAGAGCTGGGGACAGCAAGGGACAGGAAGAAGGGGGCTCTGGGGGCCCGTTGTGTGGACAGTGGAAGCAGCGAAGGTTTCAGAGCAGGAGAGATGTTTGACTAAGGCACCGTTTGGGCAGGAATCACCTGGGGAATAGTATGAAAGACTGAGGAAGTAGGGAGGAAGGGAGAGAGAGAGGCCCTAAGGGTAAAGGGTGGAGACCAGTTTGAAGAAGGAGAAAACAGTCAGTGTGACGCGCTGAGATCCGAGTCAGGACCAGGCGAGGGTTCTGAGGACGGAAAAGCAGCCACGGAGGCGGAAGTCAGCCCTGTGCGGGAGAGGGAGGAGCTGGGGTTGTTTGGGGAGCTCGGAAAGGGAAGGGCAGGGAAGGCCACAGGAAGGAAAAGAGATGGTGACAGCGCTGGTACACAGATTGGAAAGCAGTGCTAGAACATGCGAGTGGAGACATCTGGATGACAGCAGGAACCTGGGTCTCGAATGATTGACATAAAACTGACGGGGAGATCGTGCTGGGCCCGCCAGAGAAGTGGGGGCAGAGGCGGCGCCCTCAGGGCGTGAGGGCCAAGTTGTTCCACAGGAAAAGGCTACATGGAGAGAAGAGCAGACGTATTCTACAGCGGGCAAAGGTGTAGTCCCGGACGGGAGGACGTCTAGTGCTTTTAACAGTTACTAAACAGCACTTTAAAGACAGACCCTGAGCCAGGTGTGGGGATCCTTGCCTGTGTTTCCAGAACTCTGGAAGGCTGAAGTAGGAGGATTACAAGTTTGATCCCAGCCCGGGTCACCTTAGTGACTTAGAAAAAATCTGTTTCAGATGAAAAATAAAAAGGGTTGGAAATGGAGCTCAGGGTGAAAGCCCTGGGTTCGATCCCCAGTATAATAATAATAATAATAAAACCAAAATGCAAACCCCTCTTTACCCAGGCCCATAATCTAGATCTGCTACACTAGGATATAGAAAAAGAAAGGAAGGCTTTGATCTCATGTGAGTCCTCCTAGGGCCCAGAGGATGGTGACAGGAGGGCCCAGGAGCCACTGGAGCCTCCGCCCTCTGCCACACAGGCTCCCTGTCCCCCCTGAGTCCAGTGCTCAGGGACAGGCGTCCTTTACCTTTTCAGATCCACGGTGGTAACGTTGAACACAACTCCTTTCAGCCAGAGGATCATGAAGAGGCGCTGGGAGAAGGGACAGTTGCCAATACTTTCCCCGTCAGTGCCCGCCTAGAAGGACAATAAGCAGAAGACTGAGTGGACATGTCCCCAAGTGAGGAGGACATCAGATGACAGCATGCAGATGCTGGTATGAGGGGAGCCATGCCGCAGCTACCTTTACAGCCTGTGTCACTTACCTCTGTTTTTCCGGTCCCTTCATAGGACAGTGCTGGGCCTCAGTAGACGTGTCCTGTGCAGAACTGAGTTTCAAGCATGGGGAATTTGTGGAATCACAACTTTCTGAAACTACAGAGCCCTAGGACCCTGGGGCAAAGAAAGGACCTCCAGCAGCACATCCCCTGTTATAGATAATTCTAGAATATTCTGGATGATTCCAGAACATGATATCCCCAAGTAATCATCTAGTTGGATATCTCCACAAGACATGTGAATGACTGAGACTTCAGAAGAGGCCAACTTTTGAGTTCTTCTAAGTTGACACTAGTGAGTAGATTTAGCTACTCCCGCTAAGCCTCAGTGCAACTGCAAGCTCACGTGCAAAACAAGTGTCACTTGAGCCACTGAGTCTAAGGGGCTTGTCACCAGATAGATCACTCACACTTATCCTCAGGTTCCATATCCACCTCACAGGGTGATGGCATGCCTGGGAGAGGAAATATAAAAACACAGTATTCGTACTATTTGTCAAGCTATAGCCTTTGTCATGATGACCCTAGATGCCAAATATTTAGGAAGAGCTCACTGAACATGCCTGTCAGTGATATGCTATGCCTTGGAGAAGAGTTAGGAGACCACCATGTGGCAGCACAAACCTCAGCAGTAGCTTGGGGTTCAGAGGTCTCTATTAGAGCTGCGGCTATCACAGAAGAACCACAGCCTCTGCCGCTGGCTGGGGGATGCTCCCAAGTGAGGCCAGCCATGCACTGACCATAGAGGAAGGTGCCCACATCTGCCCAGCTGCTGCCATGTGTCTGTTCTCTGCCAGGCCATGTTGAGTTTCTGTGCACAGCAACATTCAACCAAACACGTTTTCTAGTCCTACGAGCAGGACTAGAACCCAAGGAAGAGCAGATGAGTGAAGCTAAACAGTCAGGCCTGGACAGTTTCTCCAAAGTTTGCTATGGAGGCCCAGTGAAAGTTTTCATGCTCTGTCAACATCCGGGATCCTTGCCACAAACATTTAAGGGACTATCACACTATGCATTAGACCTGACTGCGCAGATCAGGAAAGCTGGAATTCTTCAATTTCAGAAACAACCAAAAGAAAAAAAGAAAAAGAAGCCAGAGGAGAATATTGAGTGGTGGCCTCAAATAAACAGTCCCTCCTTCTTGGGTTTAATTTGAAGAAGGGACTTTCTCACATATGGATAGACCCCGTCCTAAAGGAGGAAACTTGCGTTCCCCTTAGTCGGGCCACTGTCAAAACTTGTGCTTTCCTCCTTTGACTTGTTTTTCATTTGTTATCCGAACTATTACAGCAATTAGTCCCAGCTTTTGATCCTGAATCCATTCCTCTGGCATTTGTGGAATGAATCTGAGATTTTCTGGAGTCTCTGTATTGAACACGGGTCTCCTGATACGAGTTGTTTCTCCTATGGAGTTTGGGGTTTGCGATTCCTCAGTTATCGGTCATCTTCCCTCTGTTGTGCCTGAGCTCAAACCCAGACTCGTAGCAGAAGTGGGTCTGGAAAGACATTAGATCACAAAACCCAACATTCTACCCCTCATTTGGTCAGAGTTAAATGCTTATCAGCCCCAAACTCAGGTTAAAGGATCATGATGCTAAAAGCAAATAGAAATCGTTAGATTGAATAAGGGATACTTAAGTCGGGATCTTGGCAAAATCTGGACAACATTACTGTTTTAAATTATGTTAACAAAGCAGGTGGAGAGAGTTTGAAAATTCTCTAATGCTCAGGAGAAAATTCGATGTCCTCCATTCTCTGTTATTTCATTTCTCTGGTATTCCAATGGGATTCATCTGGGGAAGGGCTCAGATTTCTACCTGAGCCTTGCATGGCTCTCCAGGTGATTCTCATGATGAGCCAGGACTGATGGCTTCCGGCCCGATAGGGGTGTACAGATTTGCCCAGGGAGTTGGTGGAAACAGACTAACCAGAAGGCCCCTGATTCCACTGGGGACATGCAGAGTCAGGGCCCTGGGCTGGGATGTGGCTGAGCGGCTGGGCCAAGCATCCCAGGCCTGGTGTTGCTTCCCTCCACTCTGGTTCCTGTTTCCCTTTCTCACCGGAAACTCCTTCACGACCCGGCCCCTCCTCCCTGCGCTCCAGTCTGTAGTGGCCTGTCTCGCCTACCCTTCCTGCACAGGCCCTGCAGGAGGGTGCCATTTTGAATCATCTGGGAGCAGAGAGCACTAGGATAAGGACGCCTGCAGAAGCTCAAATTGGTGCCGCCGTATGCAATGCCAAGAGCTCCACCTGCCAGCAGGGGTCCTCACAGTGTGGTCCTCCCCCAGAGTGGCAGAGTACTGTGACTGCGTCTGGCCACCCAGGCTACTGGGCCCAGCTCTCCTGTGGTGAGTGCAGCTGTGACCATAGACACTCAACTACCTCTTGTCTCTCCAGCCGCTTCCCCTTCCAGCCACGGCTAAAAGACTTACTTCTGAAATGCAGAATCCTGCGAAGCCCTGCTTTGCTTTCCCTGAGTATAAGGAGGCTTTAGCCCCGTCCTCAGCCACACAGTCACCTCGCCTCTGGGCCAGCTGGGTGGACACAGCCTGATGAGGCTACCCCAATAAAGTGGGAAGTTGAACAACAGGAGCATCCTGGAGGTCTCCAAACCAGGTAAGGTTTTACCTCCTCAGTCCGAGGTGAGACCCAGCCAGCCTGGTCCCTCTGTAGCTCACAGTAAAAAGCTTATGTACCAAGTTCCCCTGACAAGGGGCTGCTATTTCCTGATGCTGAAAATTCTGTATTTACAGTGACCTCACATCTGTAATCCCAGCTACTTGGGAGGCCGAGGCAAGATGACCCCGCAGTTCAAGGACAGCCTGGCAACTAAGCAAGACCCTGTCTCAAAAAATAAAAAGGGCTGGGGCCGCAGCTCTGTGGTGGGGCATTTGCCTGCCATACACAAGGCTTTGGGTTTAATGCCTTGCTCTGCACAAATGACATTTAAAAGAAAAATAACTGCAGGGTTGGCTAGAGGGTTAAAAGGGCAACGCATGTAAACAGCACCACATTCTTTTTTAATTAGTCTGGAGGTGGGAGGCGTTTGCATAAGCACTGTGAATTTGGAGCAGTGACTTTTTCCACATGTGCTCAGTGAGACTCTCGGCCAGGTGGAAGCAGGATGGTCCCTGACTGAGTCCCCAAGTTGTCCCTCACCGGGGTGGCAGAGTAATAAAAAGCAAAGGATCAGGAGTCCTGAGATGTCACACTGAGAGCTGGATCTTAGGTCATTTTTCTCCTCCGGGTCTTAGCTTTCTTATTTTCAAAGCAGAGATTTTAGAAGAGGCAATCGTGAAAGACACTCTGGGGTAGTACTAAACTACAGCTGGAAAAGGTGAATGTCACTGGGTCTTTAATTTGCATCTCCTAACTCCAGAGGCTGACTGCCACTTCCCCGAGCTGTCCCACATCAGGACACGGGACCCCTGAATGCTTGCAAGATGAGGGGCCTCCAAGTGACATTCCATCAGAAAAGGCAAACAGGCTGCTGGCAGGCCAAGAGCTGCCCATTGTGGGGGGATGATCAAAATATACGGTGAATGTTTATAGCTCTAAAAATGTGTTGCACATCGCCAGGAATCCCGCAAAATCCCCTCCTTCCCTTGGAATAGACTTATCCCATTGTTCCTGCCATGCTGTGAAGTAGATCCGGAAGTCCTCTCTCCAGGGTGTCTCTACCAGGACAGTTTTCGAGGCCCCTGTTAGGGGTAGGGCACATGCATCCCCTCTCCGGGGTGCGGGGCTTTGCCCCTCCCAGCTGCTCTCCTGTAGCTGCCCACCTATTCTAGCACACTGTGATGTGGGGCATCAGGCGCAGTATCCCTTCTGGACAGCTGCCCTCACCCCCAGGTCCATCTGGCTTCATGAAGCTCTTCACACTTGGCCGGCTGAGGTGCAGAGTTCAAAGGATTTTTCTGCAGCTGGGCATGCAGACCACAGGTAGGGTGGAGTCTGCAGCCCAGTGCGGTTGGTGGAAATCTCTATGCAGTGTGCATGTGTGCCCTGTAGACGTGATCACAGAAGCCTGCTCTGTGTCCCGCAGATGGGTCTTCAGAGTGGTGCTGTTATGAGACGGACCCTGGAGGGACGTCTCGGGAAATAGTGGGAGCTGGTCTTCAGAGATGAGTTTACGCTTCTGGGCAAAAGGGTTGCTATACAAAGAGCAAAGTGGATCTCTCCTCTCACTGGCTTCCTATCTTATGTGGCAACACTCACATGGGCTTAGCCTTCCGCTAAGAGGTCTTCCTAGGGCGGTGACACCACCACCAACATTTGAGCTTCCAAATCCTTGAATTAAATAAGCTTCTCTCATTTACAAAGTTCCCAAGACCCATGTACTTTGTTATAGTAACAGAATGTGGATGAACACAGAGAGTGAAAAAGAGAACTGAGCCCTTCCCAAAGCCATCTTGGAAGACTTCCTGTGAATTCTTGTTTATCTTTACATTTACTTTCTTAAAAGAATAAAAAGCTGAAGACAGGAAGAAAACTTCTAGATTATGGTAAGGACTGAATTCTAATCAAGAATTTTTTCCTTTTTAATGGGGACGAGTCGCTCAGGGTAAAGACAAGAAACAGACACACATAGATCCCTCTGGTGATGGTAAAGAACCAGGTAACAGGCAAAGGGAGCATAGTTACTGGTGGGTACAACACTCAGTCCAGCTGCCCCTGGATCTCTGCCCTCTGGAGCCATCTTGCCTTCCTCTTCTCTTCTATGGCACTGCCGCAGGTGTGAAGAAAGCTGGTGGATGCCACTGGGCCGAGGAGATGCCCTTGCCTGCCCAGGGCACATCACGGAGCTCATCCTCCTGGTTTCCTGCAAGCACCTGAGAACTTGATACAGAGCTGTGTATCTACCGCTTTACAAAGGGGCTTTGCAAACAGCCTCACCCTTATAGACCTAGAAACAGAGCCAGCTTTCATGGCAAGGAAACTCAATTTCATTTTTCTTGCCTTGAAAAAATAAAAAATCACTCTGAACTTGGGCCTGGCAAAGTTATATGTGTGCAAATGTGGGCCGAGCCGTAATTGAAAAGGAGTCTGCCTTTTGTAGGTCTCCAGGCCAAAAGAGGAAATGAAAACCTTTTCCAAATGGCAGACTCAGGCAGGAAATGTTCTATTTATTGTACTCCCATAAAAATAAAATAAACCTATCCCCGTAATTATACCATATACACAACAGTCTGGACATTCACCCAGGAAGCTACAACCTGAAAGTAGGTTTCTCTGAAGAGAGGAAATTTTTCTAAGACTTCCATGTGTTTTCTTCACAAGTCCCCCTTAGCTGGGAGAGACAGATTGGCTAGCAGCTTCTTATCTGACCAGTGGGAGCTCAAAGGATGCTGCATGTGGCTCCCTTGGGTTGTAAGATAAATGCCTCCTTGTCCAAGTCATGATTCCAAACGAATTGGCATGCACGAATCATTCTTTCTCTCCACTGGATCCTTTCTGTAACTCTCAGAGTCTGGTATGATGCTCTCAAGGTACCCAGGGCCAAGAAAACCTGTTTTGTGTCTGCTGTACCTTGGGTGGATCCCTGAACGCAGGCGTTGGGGGTGTTGATGCAAAGCGCATGTTATCTTCCCTAAGACACTCCATCCGTAGGTGTGAGGAGACGTTCGTACAGCCACATCACATTATGGAGTCTCCTTTTCTCTGGAAGCGACCACTTGGAGTAGCTACGCCTGTTTGCTGCCACTTGGAGTAGCTACGCCTCTAGTCATCCACTCCCTCTCCAGCTCCAGCCACCCAGACAAACAATGGCTACCCTGGCAAGCCAAAGTCACAGCGCCTTCCCCTTACTTGCAAGAAACTCCTAAGGAAGGAAGCCCACTATTGTTGGGCTTTTTTTAGTAGTAGATGACTGACAAGCACTAACAGCGTCCACACCGTGCACTGAGTCAGCCCCTGCAAGCCACTGCGTGCCAGAGAACCACAAAGAAGTTTTACCCTGTCCTCCATCTCCCAACGCTTGCAAGAGATCTGGAGATCTCTAGAATCCAAATGTTGTTTATAATGCCGACCTCCATGGAGGCAAGAAATCTGCTGAAGAGCTAGAAGAAATGGGGTAAAACTAGAGCCAAAAGTACAGTTTCCTCCTTCTCAGTATCGGGGCCAGACGTAGTCAGTGGAGCCTCCACGCCAAGACCTCGGCAGCAGAGACGCGCTGTGGTGCTAGGAAGAAACGAGGTCTTAGAACCAGCCAAACAATGCGAGCAGAGTGTGAGCTCACTGAGGATTTCACAGCGCTTGTGGCGGATACCGAGCTGCCAGCAAGGGTTTCTTCTCCCTGTCTTTTCAGCTGGGGCTTTGTTAAAAGACGTCTTGCATCGGCTTCAAAGCTGCTGCCCTTGTGTGTGTAGTCAGTCGCTTCACAAGTTCCATGGAGGTCCCAGAAGACAATTCACAGGTCACGCCCAGAAAGGGAGAGGAACAAGGGGGTGCTGCCCGAGGCCCCCTTCCCTCAGTGCATAGCTGGAATTTCATGTCCCGCAGCTCTGCAGTCTTTCAGGAAGGTGAACACCACTCTGGCCCTCCACTGAGCCCCATCAGGACCTCCCAGCAGTGACCCCCCCCCAAGCAGAAGTTTCTCAGATAGCAGGAAATTTTAGGCTGTTTTTGCCCTTGCTCTTCAAAGTAGGTCATGGATCCGCAAAGTCCACACCGTAGGAACTTCTTAAAATCTAGGTTCCCAAGCCCAGCTGATAATGAATGAATACGAGGGTGCGACTTTAGCCAGCTCTCTCAGAGCCCGGGCGGGTTATGCCCCTTAGTGTTTGAGAAGACAGCAATTGGCAGGCTTTGGAAGACACCAGCCTCACATAGCCCCAGAGTGCTGAGCTTCATCACCAGTGCTGTGGGCCGGGAAATCAAGCTTTCTAAAACCGAGTATTTAAAAAGTGGGTCTATGCACATTTGGATTTCACTAACTCCTGTTCAGGACAAAAAAAAATTATATATATATATATATATTTCTCTACTTTTTTAAATTGAATTCTTTATTGGTACAATTTATATACATCTCAAAATCACGTATAACATTGGGGAATTTGTACCAGTATATGACAAAAGTTAATTCTCATTTTTACCCATATCCCTACCCACCCCCACCTCCTCACCCCCTTTATACATGCTTTTATATTTTCTTTCTGTATTATATTTATTTCTTCCCCTCATCACATTCGCACACCAAGTTTCCTACAGAAATTTCCCACTCTATAAAAGCTGTCATACTTTCTAGAGTTCATTTGCATCTACAGGTGTTCATACCAAAAAGAAGATCCGGAAATTGTCTGTCTGTGATCTATTGATTTCACTTATTAGTATATCCTCCAGGTGTCTCCATTTGCACCTAAATGGATCGATCTTGTCATTCTTTATGGCGGAGTAATACTCCACTTTATAAAAAAACCCCACATTTTCTTTATCCACTCTCCAGTTGATGGACATTTGGGTTGTTTCCAAGATTGAGCTATCACAAACTGAGCTGCTATGAACAAGGGTGTACATCTGTCTTTCCAATGTGATTTTTTAAATTCTTTTGGGTATATTCCTAGCAGGGGGATAGCCAGGTCAAATGGGACCCCTAGTCCTAGTTTTCTGAGAAAAATTATCTACTTTTCTATGTAGTAATCTGGCCCTCCTTGTTTCTAAAAACTTTAGTGAATCTCAGCCAAATTTCTGTACCTCGTGCGGAGGAGGAGCCAGCTTGCGAGTGGGCGGGGCAGCAGGTGCTGAAAGGGGACACTGGGCTGCAATGGGAGCCGCGGTTGGATTATTTATGGAAATTCCATGACCTGGCGGGTCTGCCAGCAGCAGGGGTGCCCAGCGGCGCCCAGCAGGGTGGTGTGAGCAGCTCCGCCCTCCCCCCAGGCCGGCTGCCTCTTCCGCATGGGACCCAGATGCTGACCCCTGCATGCAGGTCCCCGGCTGTGTCCAGAGCTGGCCAGGCTCTCGGGAGGTGCCCACAGGCTCCCTGCCTCTGTCATGTCTACTGCCTGCAACCTCAGGGCACACAGAGGCCAGGGCTGCAGAAAGACAAGGAAAAAGATGCTGCCATCGTGTAAGAAAAAATCCTGCCTCAAGGTTTCTGCCTGTATCACAGAGAGAAAGGTTTTCTTTGCCAACATATGTATGATTAAACACTGAGGATAAATTTACTTTATGTAGTCATTCATAGTTCATCCTCAAAAGCAAAGTACTGCAAATTACATGTTTGTTGATAACAGATGCTTGATAATAATATGATATGCTAATGCTGGGGAATATCATACAGCGATTAAAAATGCACTGTGTTCTCCTACATTATTATGCTGGAGGGTGTGTTACCCTTAGAGAAAAGGGCAAGTCATAAGTGTGAACAGAGCCTCCCCCCCCCACCTAAGGTAGGGTCTTGCTACATAGTTCAGGATAGCCTTAAATTTGTGATCTTCCTGCCTCAGACTCCAGGAATGTGCTATTATACAAAGGTGGTATCTTTTCTTGCTTTTTCTTGGGTGGGTCCTGGGATTCGAACTCAGGACCTTGGGCTTGCCAGGTAAGTGTGGTGCCACTGAGCTAAATCCCTGGTTCATCTTTTCTTTTTTATTAGAAACAAAACACTCTGTGTTTGCCTTAATGCACATGTGTGTGGATGAGTGTGGACATGCCCATGGGGGGGTGTGTGTCCACTAGAGAACATGGGAACATTAGCTTATGCTGATAAGACCAATGAAGTTAGGATGCCCTAATGCTTTTTTCATATGGTTCCAAGTGAGAAACTCTTGGGACCAAATATGTTTAAAAATAGAAATTATTTTGGGATGTAGAAAGGTGACATGATGCATGTGTGAATATACATGAATATACGTATAACCTTATCTCTGTCCCCAACAGGCCCAAGTCCTCTGGCATGTCCACAGTCCACAGCATGAGGTAGGACGCTCGGAGACACACAAGTTACTGAAAGATCAGGTCAGTTTCATATCCAAATGGACTTTCACTGACTCATGAAAAGAACCTTATGTTTTCAGGGCGTCTTACACTTCAGGGTTGTAGCCATGCAATTGTGGACCTATGTGTTTCTTTGGGGTATGATTTTTGAGACTGATCACATATTTGTAATCTCAACAAAATACAGTAGAGGAGGAGGGAAAGGACACACCAGAAAGAAAACCTGAAGGTTTGTGACACCCTGAATGCTTGCGACACCCTGGGCACTTATCCTTGGGCCTCTACAGGGCTCGAGGGGAGACCAGAGTGTGAGCATGGACACAACGTGGTAAACTGAGGGAAGGCCTGGCTGCCCACGTGACTGAGACAGCATGCCACGCCCACTGACAAGACAGAGCTGAAGAATTTTAATGAAACAGTTGTTGAGATGCTGAGGAGTGACACCCCTGAGTGTGGTTTCTGACAGAGTTAACGTGCACATCAAGGGAAGTCCTGGGAATAGCCAGTGTTTGTGGAGACAGTGTCCCCAGCAGTGGCCTTGAGGTTCCCCTGAGCAGGTAGCACATGGCTTTGTTTGGGTCCCTCCCTCTCAAGCTGGTCACCTCTTTTTAAATATGACATGTTTGATTTTTTTAAAAAAATGTCTCCAGAGGCAACATGAGTTCACAATACAAGTTACAAAGCACAAGATGCTCTTTTACCCGTCAGTCTCTCAGCTGAGCCTGGTCAGTGAAGCCTCAGTTTCCCTCACTGCGCAGTGGAGATACGAGCCCTCTCCACCCTCACTCAAGGTGGGCAGTAAAACTACATGAGCTGGAAACCCCTTCGGGCTTGAATGTGGCCCACTGCTCCGTGTTATATGAGACAAGGCGCGGGCGACAGCAGCGCCCCCTGGCTGGAGCCAGAAGCCTGAGTTCAGTCAGGAGCCCCGAAGCATGAGTGCCCATCTCTCCGAAGGCCCCGTGAAAGGTTCCCACCGTGGGAAGCCATTACAGCTTCTAACCACTGCAGGAGGGTACAGGTTAAGATAAGAAACATACAGACGGGGCCGGAGATTTAGCTCAGTGGTTCCAGCGCCTGCCTCACAAGCGCAAGGTCCTGAGTTCAATCCCCGGTAACCACATACAATGCTGGGTGTGGTGACTCACACCCACCAGCCATCAATATCACATACCACAGTGCCAGGCGTGGTGGCTCACGCCTGTAATCCCAGCACTTGGGAGGCAGAGACAGGAGGATTGCTGAGTTCGAGAGCCAGCCTGAACTACAAAACGAGACCCTGTCTCAAAAACAAAAAAGAAACATACAGACAGTCCCCGCTTGCCGAGGATGGACCTGAGTAGCTTTTCTATCTTACCATGTATGAAAGTGGCCCCGGCTGGTTCTCACTGTACTTGGACAAGTCACGTGAGGTACTTAACACTTTGTTGTAAAATGGATGTTGTGCTTGCTGACTTTGTCTGGTTATAGCTTTGAGTAAAGGATCAGAATACCGTTCAGGTAGGCAGTATTGCCAGGCTGCCTCTGCTACCTGTCCTACTGGCTTCTGGGAGCTTCGTCAGGATAACCCCACCCGAATCAGTGAAGCGCCTGTCTAATGTGAGGTGGAAAGCAGCCGTCGCGGCCTGTCCTGCGACAGGGTGAGCCCTGAGTGCAATACCGGGGAAGTGTCCTTCCCCTTTTTGTCATTTGCTCCCTGGACTTAGTTTTTGTCTACATGCTATTTATTTATTTATTACGTGCCCCGGGTGACTACCTGGCATGCCTGGGAATGAGGGGGGCCCAGGACTTTGGGGGTCTGAAACTGGGACATCTCTGGGAACTCGGACAACTTGGCTGCCCGCCATGTGCACGCGTCTCCTTTCCCAGGGGACTCGAGAGGACCCCTGGGCACAGAGGCTCCCATTTCTAAGCTCGTCGTACAGTGCCCGCCCCGGGACAGGGCGCTCAAGTCAGAGAGCTTGGAAATCTCAGTGCTTCTCCTGCTTCTCTTGTTTTGTGCACTCTCTTCCGTGGGGCCAAGGCTCGTGACGCTCGGGATTGATATCCACTCAGGACTTGGTTTAAGAGTTTAGTGGGTGCCACAGTGACTCCAGCCTGTGGCTTTGCCTGACGTGCTCTGGAAAGCAGTGACGACACAGCCAGAGCACCCTGCCGTGGATTTGTGCAGTGTGCTGTGTACACTCCCGTGCTTGGTGGGCTTTTCCCTGCTGAATGGGCAGTGTGTTCCAGGGCTCCGCAGGACTTTGTCTTTTTTTTTTTTTTTTTTTTGAGACAGGGTCTCGCTTTGTAGTTCAGGCTGGCCCTGAGCTCACTATGTAGCCCAGGCAAGCCTGGACTGCAGCAATCCTCCTGTCTCTGCCTCCCGAGTGCTGGGATGACAGGCATGAGCCACCATGCCCGGCACTGTGGTATGTGGTATTGATGGCTGGTGGGCGTGAGTCACCAAGCCCAGCATTGTATGTGGTTACTGGGATCAAACTCAGGACCTTGTGCTTGCAGGGCAGGCGCCAGAACCACTGAGCTAAATCTCTGGCCCTGGATTTTGTCTTTTGCAGATAAGCTGTGTTTAAGCTCTTTGATGATGTATGATCGGTAGTTACTGCACACACGTACATTTTCAACAAACAGGCAGGGGGAGAGAAGTCCCCAAGTAACAGGGACAGGGCTGGTTCCCCATTCTTCAAGTCCACCCTCCGGCCTTTGGATCTCCGTCCTTCTGTCCCACGACAGGCTTCCTACAGTGAGCACCAGGTGTAAGGAGCATGCTGGCATGCTGCCCCAAGAACACTTTCCCCAAAGACAAGGCCCAGACCCCGCCAGGGGTCCCGGGGTCCAGTGCTCTCGAGCTCTGTAACCTGTAGGAGTCCCTGGCCATACCTTGCTCCTCTGGGGAGTGGGCCATGCATGATACGGCGTGGTAGATGACAGTCTCTTAGGCTGAGGTACAAATTAAGTGCCCAGCACCCGCTGCCTGAAGTTCCCGGGCCGTTTTGCACCCGGAATGAAAGGCTTGGATCAATTCTGCTCCAGATATGAGGCTGCACAGATGAATGGTTTCAGGAAGGAAGCTAAGAAGTCAGTGATGAGCTTTTTGTACTGACTGACATCTTTAGCTCTTATGTAGGAATCACTCTACAAACATGCAGGATACGGGGTCTCTGCTTTGGGGAATGCAGGGGTGCAGGGAGAGGCAGATGCAGATGCAGACCTGCTGTGGTGAGGCAGTCCAGGCAAGGTGAGCGTGGCTTGGACCTTGGCTGGCCCCAAGGCCCAGGTGTTGAAGGCTCGGGGCCCTAGCCTGTGGCACTATTGGGAAGGGCTAGATCCTTTGGGAAATGGGGCCCAGCGGGAGAAAGCTGGCTCCTTGAGTATGTTCTCCAAGAGGATTTGGGGAGCTTGGTTCTTTCTGCTATCTGCTTCCTGGCTGCCATGAGGTGAACGGGGCTCCACCCTGTGATTCCACCATGATGTCTACACCACCAGAGATCCAGAGCAGCTGGGCCAAGAGACCACAGACCAAGACAAACCTTTCCTCCTTATACACTGACTGTTTCCAGTATTTTGTCACAGCGATTGAAAGCTAACGCATCACAGGGAAGAAGAGCAGGCTCAGGAACGCCCCTGTCCTTCCATGGACCCCAGCAGCAGCTCTGCACTAGGGGCCAACCCAGTGCTAAGGGGACCAGACTAATGAGTGCCATACTGGACCCCACTCATCCCTCAAGAGATAGACTCCGGGCAGGAAAGCAGTCTGCTCTTCTAAATCAGGGAGCTGAGCGGTGATGAGCTGCACCCGGGGTCACTGGGGGGACCCCCATAGCAGCTCATCAGCCTGAGGGAAGGCGTGAGAGGCTCGGAGGTGCAGGTCAGGGGAGAGAGAATATAGGGTGTGTCCAGAAGTAGGGGACTACGAGGGCAGGAGAGCAAGCACCCCTCTGCCACCCAGGATGGGGGTCAGCGGGGCTGTGCCCCGCAGTGCGGCAGGGACGATAAGAGGCAGGCCCCGGAGATGAAAGTGCTGCTTAGGAAGTGACTCTTCCTACTTGGGGCAGAAATTTAGAAGTTAATCTCACAGATTAAAATTCTCAGAAGAGCTGGGATGGGGGCCGGTAGTGAATACCTGCGCTATACGCAGAGGACCCGACTTCCGTCCCAGTCCCAGAGGAGAATCTCAGTGTGGTTGTCCTCTTTGGGACAGCAGAGCAGGCGGATATCCAAACTTCCCCTTCTTGCTGCTGTCTTTGTTAGACTCATGTCTAACAAAGCTCTTCGATAAGCTCTGCATAAAGCCAGGAAGCAACTGGCTCCTAACCAGCTGGCTGGAGGCCTCTGCAGGCCCCAGGCCCTGTCTCCCTGTCTCTCATCTGCTCTGTGTCCTGGGGAGTGGTGTAGCGGAGACAGCATCAAGGGGCTCCCGGCTCTGGGTGTGGATGCGGTTCCCCGGGGGAAGACATCTCGGGAGACTGGAGGCCCTAGGAGCAGAAACCAGGGTGCTTATTGCTCTGGGTTTCTGTCCTTTTCGGCCACTCTGGGTTGCTGTGTCCTTTTAAGCAAAGGCTGTGGCTTTTCTGCTAACGGGGCTCTGTGGGAGGAAGAACCGTGCCGTCCTCCAGTCACATGCTCTTCAAAGCCTCCATGACTCTGTTTAGGTGAAGACTCAAGTCTCCAGGCAGTAAAAGGTCCTTGCTGCTGCTCTTCCAGGTTTGTTCTCTGCCTTCTCTTGTCAGTACCTCTAAACTCCGCTCAGACATTTGCAAAGAAGCCCTTTAATAAACTCTCTTCCAAAGGCCCTATTTTTCACGGAAAACCGGCCTACTCTCTGTCCCTAGATTCTTTGGTATAATTGGAACACAGGGCTGTGAAATGCTTATGCGTGAGTGGGGAACCCAGTTGGATGCCACTTCCTGTCAGGGCATAGCGCAGCAGCTAGGAGCCTGGAGGCACCAGAGAGCTGCTTAGGTGACAAGGAGCCGTGACGGTGACCTAGCCTGACATAGCAGGGGAGGCTTGTGCAGGGACAGATGACCCTGGTGCTGCATTCCAGGGTGACACTGACCTGAGTCACTTTCCGTGCATGACTCACATGTCTCAGCGGGCATGTGTGTGTCTCTCTCTCGAGAGCCAGCATGGCTGCAGCTCAGCCTGTGAAACTGGAGACCTGATCCTTCCAGGGCCTGCCGGCGGGGTGGTGGGAGGAGTAGCACGGGTCTGTGGGTCCACCAGGCCCTCAGCCCCATTCACCCAGCTGCTATGGGCACTGCTGGTGGTGTTTGTTTCCGGAGACATTTATTACCAGCCCTGCTCACTCTGCAAAACCCTTCCTGCTAACCGCCTGCAAAAGTCATTGCCGCTTTCTTCCAACTCCACCTCCAGCACCGTATCCTGTGCCCCACTGGCCTTTGAAGGCCACCTGGAGTGGGCGGGTAGGGCGTGGGGTCCACACCATGGCTTTTCTGCGAACGGGACTTTGTCGGAGGAAGTACCGTGTCATCTTGCAGCCACATGCTCTTCAATGCCTCCACCGATAAAGCTGAGAATACGTTCACTTGTTCAGGGGCTGAGGATAAGAATTGACCCGGGTGGCATCTCTGAGATACATTTTGTGTTAGTGTTGCAATCACAACACCAAGGTCTTAAAGAGCAACTTGACTCTGTTCAGGGTGCGATAACAAAATGCCAAATACCATACACCAGACGGGCTCAATGATAAAAGTTCATTTCTCACAGACCTGGAGGCTGGGAAGCCCACAGTTGACCAATTTGGTTGCTGGGATGGGCTTTTAGGAAGCTACCCTCTGATTGTGTCCTCATTGAACAAAACGATCTCTCCTCTTCTTACAGGGCCGCTACTCCTACTGGATTAGGTACCCACTTTTGTAACTCTGTTTAACTTTGATTATCTCCAGTCACTCACTTTGAGGATTAGGGCTCGATCAAAGGAGTTTAACGAGGGGGGAGGACTAGTTAGTCCGTAGCATCCAGCATTCATGAACTTCCCACATGCAAGATACCGGCGCTCCTTTCCAATGGCTCCAAAAGCTTTAACTCATCGCAGCTTCCGCTCTGGAGTCTAGCGTCAAGGGAAGCAGGAAACCTGAGGCGTGGCTTATCCTGGAGCAGGGTTCCTCCTGGCCCATATACCTGTGAATTCAGACAAGCTCTGTGCCTCCCTATGGGGGCGGCCAGGACAGACATTCCAGGAGGGAGAAGCCAGAGCGAGAGAGGCTATGACTGCCAAGCCAGTGCTGCACCTCGTGAGGCAAATCCTGTCCCATCTTAAGTTTCAAGAATTGTCCTTTTTGGTCTGATGTCCCACCTCCGAGGTACTGGTTTCTCCTCTGTGGCTCTGGGTGGCGGGGCTCCCACTGTCAACGCTCCCCTGGGCAGAGGTCCTGCTCCTGGCTGTGGGCAGCCCTCTCCTTAGTTCTCTACTGCAGGGTCCACACAGACACCTGGTCAGCAGAAAGTGCATGCTGTACGACCTGTAACAGCCTAAGATCTAGGTGACGTCAGCCCTTCATGCCACCTTCTCCATGAGAAACCGGTCGTTTTGGCTGGCAGAAGTCAGGGATGTTTGAAATCTGGAGAAACCACTAAGAAAAGCCCCAGGTGAAGATATAGGTTCATGGATGTGATGCTTTATGTTCATCACTTCCCTGTGCCTAACATCACTGTCTGGGCAGGACCTCAGGAGCTGCCTTCACAAAGTCACACTCAGTGCCAGTCAGCATGAGGATTAGGTGGCACAGGGTCACTGAATGAGGCCATGACCTCTCTGCCCTGGCTCTGTTTTGTGAATAGGGATATTGAAATCCCCAAGAAATTAGCTGGAGCCAGCTAAGCAGCTACCAAAAAAAGCTACCAGAATTCCCCAAGGGGAAGAAACCAGGGCAAGTCACATCCGCCCTTCAAAATGAGAGGCAAGAGCCCAGGTACCAGCTCTGGACTAGCACTTTGACAATCTCCCCCACGGGATGTTGATGTTGGACTCCTCTCCAGTGCGCTCCTGTGAGTGTCCATGGTATAATTTGGGACCTCACCTATATGAACTCTTTCCAGTGACATGCCCACTTTTGTTCAAGGGATGGGAGTTTAGAGTGCGAATTTGGAAGTTAACACCTACTCATGAGACCCAGCTCTTTTTCTGTGACCTGAATGACCCTGGGCAAGACAAAGAGCTGCCCCCCTGAAACCCTTTCTTATCTGTAAAGTAGGGTCATAGGGTCAAGAGGATAGAGTTGTCCTCAATTAAATCACACAACTATGCAAACAGTGTTAAAAGCTTGCAGGGGTTTTACAAGTGAAAAGTGCTATTAAGATCAAACCCAAGGGCAGGGGATCTCTCCTCATCTGAAAACTTTGCCCACAGTTTCACAGAGACTATACCAGTGTTCTGCTATTATATTTTAAAGCAGTTTCCACTCATGTTTAAGTTACTAGTTTCCATTCCAGCCATAGGTCAGCCAGTTAAAGAGATAGCTAAAAATATAACTGCCTAAAGCAAACACGTATCACCTTGTCTTAACTTTTTTGGGGGGGTGATTGTTTTGTTTTAGAAAATCAATGTGGCCAACACACACCCAGTGGGTGCTAAGAGAAGGTGGGTTTCAGATCCAACTCCTAGCAACTACAGAGGGTCTCAGGACCTCCCGGACTCTGTATGTCTTTGTGATGTAGCCACCTCTGTGATGAGCAAGGATGTCCTTGTGCCTCACAAAAATACACTGACCAAGGTCCAAGATCCAAGCTCATAACCTGAGGGGAACTGATAGCCTGAAATATTCCCGGGGTGTCGTTACACTGGAAACTCAAGTTTTACTCTGACCTAAACATCTGTCCAGCTTAGAGGATGAGTGCATAGGCTGTTGGTTCACTGGTTTGACATCAGAGAAGCCTGGATTCAAGGTCCGGTCTGTCCCTCCTACCTGTGTGACTTTGGAAAAGAGACTGGATCACTGAAACTTGGTCTCGTTCTATTTGAAATGAGCCCAGGTGGACTCCATCTCCATACCAACTGTGAAAAGACAACATGGCGGTACATCCCCATACCGACTGTGAGAAGACAACATGGCGGTCTGTGTGAACCAAAGTGAGCTCAAGCCACTTGAGGCAGACAGATCCTATGAGATCCCCATGACTCTGCCTTCTGTCTTTCATGCCCTTGCATGAAGTCTTCTCCCTAAGACAGTAGATGAGGTTGATTATTTTTTATGTGTGACCAATAAAATATGATAAACCTAAGAAGTTCTGAGGATGTAACCAAGGCTCCAAATCAGTTGATTCTGAGTCATCAAAAGAGTGACCATGCCAAATGGCATGACTTTATTGGATGAAAACTCACGAAAGAGAAGACTGCTTCTGGCCTTGGAAAAGCAAATGACTATGATGTGAGTCACTTATGGAGAGGAGCTGTGAGCATCTCCAGGGGCTTCCATGGCCTGGAACCAAATTCTGATTCATAGATAAAGGTAGATAATATTAAGCATAGACATCTCTGTATGTGGCCTCTTGGGATCTTCTCAACACCCGTGGAAGGGAGGCACCGCATTTATGGATTGACTATACCATTCCAGGAGCAAGTGGGCAGGGACCATGCCCTTCACCTGGGTCCTGTTCCTCCCATATGACAGCTGCCACTGCATGCAGGGAACCCCAGATGTACTTGTGGGTCACTGACTCCTCTTTCCCTATTTGGGGTCCCCTCTCTGCTTACATCCTCCTCCATCACTGCCCCAAATCTGACATTAAAGGCTTCATGCATGAAAGTCTAAGCGCTGCTGAAAGTTCCAAGATGCCAGTAGTTAGCTGCTCTATTAGGGAAAAATTGGGGTTCTCCTTGTATTTTTGGAATCATAATCATAGAACGAGTTGTTGCAAATTCGTGTTCTATCAAAAGAGATGGAGGAATAGGACACAGAAAAAGAATGCATGTGTCTGTCAGAATAGGCATCTTTAAAACATTAGAATTCTAGCTGGCTTCTAAGGGGGGAGCATTTCAGCAATGAAATGGAGAGTCTGGTCATTTGGCATTACAGAAAATCTGGAAATACAGATTTTCTTTCCCTCTATGGGGTTCTGGGGCTGAGGGTCTTATAGGTTTTTGAAGTGGCAGGAAGCTGTCCTGTGCAGCCATTCTAGGGATTCAGTGGGTTAAACTAGGGACACAGCTCTGCCGGTCTGGGGGAATCACTGCAAAGAATTCACAGGGACACTTAGACCCCCACCCAGGAAATTCTGACTCAGTTGGCTGAGCACAGAGCCAGGCACGATGTCAGCCAGAGGTTCCAAGTATCTTTAAAAGAAGGTTTGAGAATACAGCAGCAAGGTTAGCAGAGAAAGCGGGTGTAAGCAACAGGAAGGCAAATGGGTACAGACAGTTCAGCGCTCCTGTGCACGGCCTGGGCACATGTGGATTTCATCTGAAGGTGAGTTTTTAAGCAAGATTTTAAAAAATTAGACTTTAAGGGGTGCAGATTTAGCTCAAGTGGTACCACGCCTACCTTGGAAGCACAAGGACCCGAGTTCAATCTCTGGTACGGCCAAAAAAAAAAAATTTAAACTAATTTTGCATGATGGGCTTTGGATACACAACTTACTTCCCAAAAGGTTTTAAGGGCACTCACAATCAAAGCAAGGCAGGATCACAGGAAAAAGAACCAACAAGGGAAAAGACGGACATCATCATACGATCAGTAAAGAGTAAGGATGGCCAGAGAAAACTGCACAAAGGTTCCCCAAGGATGTGAGCCGAGCCTTGTCCCAGGTTTCACGCCTGGAAGCTCTCCCTAGCTCTGACTCTTGGACACCATTGGATAGACCGCAAGACCACACCCTGGAGGGGCTTGGCAGATCTCCCTGAAGTCAACTGTTACCTGAGCTCATTGCTTCCAGAAAGTGTCAAAGAATGCTGGCTGTGCCTGAAGCGCGAGAGGTGTTCACTGCAGTGCTTACAAGTCGACACGGGAAGGGCCGCGCACCCCCACAAACGCCACCGGAACTTTAAGGGGCACACAGGAGTGAGAACAAACCCTTCCTGCGACATTCTGAGCTACAGAAAACTTTAGAACCCTGAATTAAGTCCTGCCTAACAGCAAGTCAATTTCTGAGTAAACCTACTACCGGAAGTGTTGTTTACGTGTGTGCCCAGATCCTTGCACACGCAAGAATAGCTGTGATAAATCTGTACCAGTGTTTTGGTTTTTTTTTTTTTTTATGGTGCCCTCAAGGGGAACAACCTGGGCAAATACAGATTTCAGCTGAGGCTGAAAAGAGACCCACACAGCACCTGAGATCTTGGGGGGCCCAGAAGAGCAGCCCTGGGCCAGGGCTTCTTGCGTTCATGTAGCAAGGAGAAAGGCCGAGGGTTCCAAGCAGTTGCGCAGCGCTGGGCCGGACCTGCTGTCCAGATCTTGGGGGTTGGGAGAGATTTTATAAGGCCACGTGAGCCAGAAACATCTGCTTATTCATAAAAGGGAATTTTCTGAAATTGTAATGTTTATATTGCAATTGCAAACTATGACGTCGGTGCCCCTAAAGTCAATGAGGCAGAATTCATTGAACAACACAGACTCATGTGCATATTTCATATTTTACAGCTCTGATCATCAGGGCGGGAAGATTTTACCAAACAAGCATTCGATCTCTGAGAGACTCACTCAGCACCCATGGAATGGTTTACTCTGCACACTGGCACGGTGAACATCAAGTCAGTGTGTCTGTTGCGCATGGCTCTCAGCCCACTTCCGGTGTGACGTGAGCTGGACACGTGGAGACTTGAGCTCGTGACACGAGCAGCAGCGCAGTCCTCTGTCCCTTAATAACCGCTGCTCTTCAAAAGCACAGCCTCACCTCTCCCCTTGACACAACCTTCTAATGGTGGGGTGTAGAGTGCCAGCTACCCTCGACCCTTCCTCCTCACCACCAAGATGTGCGCCAGTGAGGAGATTAAATTAATTGGCCCCCGGCGTGGGACTTCACTTTCTAACAGGTGTTGCTGTGGGCTGGAACCTGCGCACGAGCCAGGGGCCAGGGGCCAGGGGCCAGGCATGGACACAGGCATCCATCCTGCAGCATCCCTGTGTGGACACCCATTTCCTTCTTGGGGTGTGTACCCCTCTCTCAGGCACCCCATCCCTCTGTTGGGCCAAAACTGGGCTCTCTGCCTAAGAAGTTAAAGTCAGTCTTTTAAAGTCAGTCTCGTCCCTCCTCCCGGAGATCCACACAATTCAGTCTCCTTCCTCCTATGCACGGGGTCCCAGCAGCACAGATCAGGGGCAGCCTGGTCCCCACCAGGCCACGCTTCCCTGCAGGCTGGCTGGGGCTTCGGTAGACTGAGCTCCTGTCTCCTGTGGTGTTGCACAGTCATCAAGGGGCAACGCTAGAGTTAAACTGGACCTTTGTTACCCAACACCACTTCCATGCGGCATGGACAAAGCAGGTGAATCTAGGCACATAAAGGAGGCCAAGAGTGTAGCTACTCATGGGCAGTCCTGGTCCCCGCACCCCCTCTCCTGTAGATCCCACAGAAGCCCCGAGCCTTGGTGTTAGTGATGTTGGCAGTAGCCCTTCACCATTCATCCAAGCTTCAGACCTTTGCCTGTTTACGCTTTTCAATACAGTAAGCCTTCAACTTATGAACATTCAAACTGAATGTTCACAGGTATACTGTATAAAACACATTTAGTCAGCTTATGAACAAATGTGATTTATGAACAATTCTCCTGGAATGGAACTTGTTCCTAAGTTGGGGATTTACTATATAATGGACAGACACTATGATTATATTATCAGCACTCAACCTGATGATAGTATTTAGCAAAACAACTGTGCAATAGTATTAAAAGACCTGGAATGTTCAAGGGGTGACTGCTCCCTCACTCCAGGTTCCAGGCAGATGCACTGGCCCCTTGGGTCTCTCCTCTGGGGAGAGTTAGGTTAGGGATGCTTGCACCCTGCATGACAACACAGGTACCTCAGTTTCCTCCTCTGTACAACGGGGATGATCCTAATGATGTTTAATAAGCACAGTTGTGAGAAATAAGTAACAAGCGTATATTCAGTAATGAGAATGCACATAGCATATTGCAAAAGTGAGCTATTATTACTGTTACTCTTTTTCTTTGATGCAAATGCTCAGAAATTCCTACAGCTTGACTTTGTTTGGTGGGACAAGGAGGGCTGGAGAAGGGGTGCGGAGGTCCCACCCTGTGATCATAGGCTGCCTGGCTCCCCGGAGGCTGATCCAGACACTCCCCGGTTCACAAGTCCAATACTGAATGTTAGGTCTACATTTTTATTTTGCCTCTTACAAGCACCCCAAAGAATTTACTGGAATTACAAAAGAAATTTAATACTAGGACATTTCTAAGCACTCAACCTAGGTGTTATAATTAATAGCATAGTATAAATGAGGCTGCAAAAAGATCCTATTTACAATTTTGTTCTATAGAAATAATGAGCATATATGAAATCTCTGTGGCTAATTTAAAAAGCAAAGAAATTGGGCCAGGAGACCAGTCTTCTGCCTTGAAGACACTGGGTCTGAGATAGGAGTTCTGAAAGTGTCCATTAGCAGTGAAGTGGAACAAACACTTAGTACATATGGCCATGCTGACAGTTAAAATACCTCCAATATGTAAACAGATGCATAAAACTGTCTTTTATTTTAACCTATTGGTATAAGAAAGAAAGAACCAGCTTCCAGCCAAATCATGGCACCTGAGACTACTGGAAAAAAAAAAAGGGCCCAGGCTATGAAGAAATTAGATGTTTACACACACATCGAAACCGGCTAATGTGAAGGTTAACAAAGTAAGTCAACAAAAGCCTCAGTCCCTGCGCGGAGAGCGTGAGCTTCTGCAATCAGAGCAGGGCCCAGCCCTCAGCACGCCCAGGAATGCGGTTCTAGCCATGTCTGAGCTGAAGAATTCCTCGGAGGCCAAGCGTCTCGGTCAAGGGTGCGGGGAAGTCAAGAGCAGAACCCAACAAGTGTCTGCGTGAGGGCGTGTGACCTCAGGAGACCACGCTGTCCTCTCCCAGGAAGTCGCACCGCAGCCTCCTGTGAGGACGCTGTGCCGCTCTTGGCCAGTGAGTGCAGCGTTGGTTGGGACATGAGGTCATCGCTCTCGTTTTGCACAGTGATGTGTCCCTGTGCAGACTAGCTGCGTCTTCCTGCTGCCAAGTAGCTACGTCCCAGCAGCCGGATGACAGAGCACCACCCAGGCTGGCAGTGTCCCTCAGCATCACGGGGCTCAGCGGGAGCCAGGCGGGGCAGCGACTGCCAAGCGGATCGCCTGACAGAAGAGCACCCCAAGTGCAGCGGGTGAGGCAAGGAGGTGGGGGTGTGGGGGACGCGTCCATCCCTGTGCTGCTCTGTGAGGATGTGGGACCTCGACCCCAGGAGCACCGCGTGCAGAAAGGGGGTCCCTCACCTGCGTCCACACACGGACATGCTCTGAGACTCTCGAAATGCTTCCTCCTCCTACTGAACTTCAGATCACAGTGCTCCGTGGAACGGGCAACACCCAGCCATCAGCACTGAGAGCGGGTGCCACGCCCACTGCTCTGGACACCCCAGTGAGGTAGTTCATTCCCACTTCTCAAGAACAGAGGGCTCTGGGACCCACCCATGGGCCAAGGCACGGGAGGCCACAGGGCTCTCCATTCACCCTGTCTCTTTCCATAGAGATGAAGAACCCCAAACTACTTGTGCAAAATAACCAAATAGCAGGAGGCTAAGCCAAAAATGGAGTTTCCTGAATGCCCGCATGTTGTTCTCCACAGCTGGCAGAGAAAATGCAAAAACAGTCTCGCGTTCACATGACAGGTGCCATCCCTGTGTGAGTGGTCGGGCCACATGGTATGCAGGGTGGACCTCTCAGGGTGGGACCTCAGGTCTCCCCAAGACTCTATACCACGTACATCCTACCCACTGTGTGGACTTGTACGAGACACACATATACACGTAAAGTGCATGCATGCATTGATGAAACAGTGGTACATACATTCTTGTAGGAAAAGCCAGCAGGAAGAAGGGGTCTCATTTGGTGATTTTCCCTACTCGTTTGGATCCGTAAACGAAGGAATCAGCGCCAAGCCCAGGGAGCAGAGCCGTGACACAGCGATGGCTGCCTGCCGCCCCAGCCTCCTTGCCCGGGGCTTCGTGTACCGTTCTTCCCCTTCCTCAAACCCTCCATCAACTAGCTGTGTCTGGTAATGCGACCCCTCCCGACCGATGGGCCATGAACTCCACCCGGAGGTGCCAGCATTATCTCCGCGCTGGAATGACAAGGCCTCGCCGTGCCGCAGTAGTTCTTGGCACGTGGATGGAAACATTTCCCTGATAAGCTTCCTACTGTTCTTTGGGCAACCGGAAGTGGGAGAGAGCATGAAGGGCTGGTCCCTGCTTTTCTCTGGCAGCACCCTATTCTTCTGGGGAAGGGGTTGCCTGGAGAAGCCTTGGGGTCCCTGCCCCTCCTGCCCCTCCTGCCCTGGCATTTGCCCTAGCAGCAGGTCTCTGGGAAGGAGAGAGGTCAGTGACCTCTTCCTGACTCTGACCGATCTATGCCGCAGGCTCTGCTTTCTGTCTTCCTCACCCTGGCACCCCTCATCCAGGACCCTTTGCCTTTACCCTCGACTTACGACACAGTCTCCCGAATGTCGGGGTCTGCCCTGACCCTGTACCCCCAGGATTCATGTTCTGCCAGGGCTGCTCATGTCCACCCTGGCATCTCCTCATTTCCCTCTGCCACTCTCCAGCGCCTGGTAGCCTCAACCAACAGCTGCCACATGAGAAAGTGACATCGGGCACCTACATGCCACCTGCGGTCCCTTGTTCACAACATTCACAGACCTGTCCTGGCTTCAGCAAGGAGGCCAGTGGGGCCCCATGAAAACTCAGTGCCACTAGATTCTGTGGCCACACTTCAAAGTTCTCATGATGTATGGTTCTTTTCTCCTCTAAAGGTGCCCTGGTGAATTTTCCATGTTGGTACCCTGGAGCCTACCGGACTGTGGCCTCTGCCCTCTGACGTGGGGAAGCAGCCCTAGCTACCATGGCAGGTCCCTGTGCAGCCAATCAGAGTGGCACAAAGGACAGCCCAGCCAAAATGTCTCAGCTTCACTCAGCCCTTTCTTCTCTAAAGCCGGGCATTCAGAGCAGAATAAGATGATGCCGGGGAGCAGAATCACGGTGCCAGGGCCTGGGGCTTTAGCCTGGTTCTGCAGAGTCCAGCTCTGTGGCCCTTGTTGGAGGCTCAGCTGAGCCCTGAGGATAA